>JADBJO010000309.1:330000-332500 GCA_016801955.1 Conus betulinus
AGAGGGGAACAAAAACTAATACATATAAACATCATTACATACACGTACATAAATATATATTCAAGTTATAGCAATCTGCCGCGCTTTAAATGCTTGATAAATATAAAGTGCTAATTTTCTGACTGTATTGGTGTTCGTTGAGGCCAACAAGAGAGATAAACGAAAACCATTCGGATTATGAAAGATTACGAAAGATTTTTTGAGCTATGAAATTTTCTCTTGTGCTATTGTAGAATGGACAACACAGTAAGAAGTGCGTTTCGTGTTCGACTGCGACTTTACATAGTTTACAAATTAAGTCTAGTGGCCTATGGTTTCTGTACCTGTAGTAGTGAACTGACAAGTCCGAAATGCCAAATCTAAACTTAGTTATAATACACTTTAAAGGCCTGTCAAGATCCATGCATAGATACATAGGTCCTAAGGGAGCAGCATAGAAATGTTCCTACTGTCTTTCACGACTGATGCAGTCGGAACGTTGCAGATCTCAGGAGGCTCCATCCTCACCATCTCCATCCTCATCATCGGGCCGCACGTCCTCCTCTTTGCAACATCTGTCCATCCTGATGTCTCTGCATCCAGTATCTCCCCGCATATACCATAACAACACGTCTCCTCTTTGCAGCAGTCTGTCCATCGCGCCGGCTGATGTCTGCTAAACATCCAGTATCTCCCCCGCGCATATACCATGACAACACGTCCTCCTCTTTGCAGCAGTCTGTCCATCGCGCCGGCTGATTTCTGCTAAACATCCAGTATCTCCCCGCATATACCATGACAACAGGTCCGAGGCTCGCTGTCCTGTCTGGCATCATCCAGCACAATGCTGAGGTCACTGTCCATGGTTTCCTGCCCAGTGCTCTGTCCAGCTGACGCCGTTCCGTCACCCGCTGCTCTGTCTGTTGTCAGTGGCGTGGATGGAAAAGTAGGCTGAAAACTTCCCTGGCCGTTTTTCTTCACTCACTACATCAGCTGGGTGCCCTGTCGCTGTCTGTGAGTCAGTGACATACCGTGCCGTGGAGAAAAGCTGTCAGTGAGCGATGTAGCCTGTTGTAACCACAAATCGGCTTCGAAAACCTGCCCACCCATGACAGGACTTTTACTATTTTGGGTGCATGGGTTGAAAAAAAATGGGCTAAACATGATGTTTAAAAAAAAAACTCTCTCTTGGCGTCCACCTCAAAAAGGACATTTATCGGGTCTGTATTGAAAATGGGGGGGGTGGTTTTAAAAGGAAAGGAACGGAGTTTGAAATTGAGATCTAAATATATAGATAAATGTATGTCGAGGAACGTGAATTCCGTCAGCTTCTTTGCCATTGGAAGGAACAACTGTATTATACAGTCCAGAGTGTCGTGTCAGGTCGCCGATGGTGGCGAAAGCATGGGAGTTATCCCGCATTGTAAAATACGCTAGGGGGCGGGAGGGGGTGGGAGCGATGGACCAAAGAGACCACAAGAGGGACAACTCTTGCCGTCTACTCTTCCCTTTACGGTCTGTATGTAGGCCTCGGCTATCTCCCTGTCTCTGTGTCTTGTGCTGGGCATATCTGTACGTGACAGGGGTCATCTGGCCTCCCGCGGCTGGCGGGCTATCGACAGACGACGCATGGCAGCAAGCTGGTTTCCTCCATCTTCACTGTTTACACATGATGCTGTAGTTCTTGAAGACGTGTGTTCAGAGCCGTTTCCTAACGGAGAGGGCTGGCCCTCTGCTGGCTTCTTGAGTGTGTGTGTGTGTGTGTGTGTGTGACAGATATTGAACATACTCTGCACTCACTTTGAAATGCCGTGTTGGACTATGTCGAGCGCGACAAGCTAAACACCCAAAAAGGGGGAGAGAGGCGGGCTGTGCGAGGGAACGAGGGGAGGGAGAGAGTGAGGAAATGTGAGGGAGAGGGGAGATGGGTGGGGGGGGTGGATGGAGAAAGAAAGAGGGTGATCAGGCACAGGGAAGGCGCGAGAAAGACGGGAGAAGTCACACACACACACACACACACACACACACACACACACACACACACACACACACACACGCACGCACGCACGCACGCACGCACACACACACACACACACACACACACACACACACACACACACACACACACACACACACACACACACACACACAAACCCTTGGAGGTATATACTGACGGTTCAGTGATTAATGATGGAAGTGCTGGTGCTGGATTTGTTATTCCTGGCTTAAAGAAAGAACAAACTTATCATGTTGGAAAAGGCCATTCCATTTTCTCTGCAGAGCTGGTAGCTATTCTCATGGCCTTAAGGTATATTGAAAATCTTCCCATGATTATATTACGAATTCTTTTGTGTGTTGATTCAAGATCTGTTTTACTGTCGCTAACTTCAACTAAGCTAAAAAGGAAAGAGCTGACATTATAATTGAAATAAGGCATCTTGTTAATTTTCTAATGCAAAAAGGTTCTGATGTAACTTTTTGTTGGGTCCCTTCTCATTGTGGTGTCCAAGCAAATGATTGG
>JADBJO010000309.1:337500-360000 GCA_016801955.1 Conus betulinus
AAGACAAGACAAGACAAGACAAGACAAGACAGGACAAAACAAGACAGGACAAGACAAGACAAGACAAAGCTGGCCGTACCTGCAGGTCGCCGGAGGAGAAGCGACGTTTGAGGTAGGTCATCCCGGAGGAGAAGTTCTCGCGGAAGCTGGAGAACGACATGGTGATGACGTCACGACACTTTCCGACTGACGTATATCCGGTAGGAGGACAGCTGCGAGCTCTCTACACGCGCTCTGTCGCGTGATGGCAATCGGACGACAGACAGGTGCTTCGTGTTTCTTTCTTTGTTTCCAGAATCGGCTTAATATCAGTGTGTTGTCTGTCATCAACCGATCAGCATCGTTCCCAATTAGTCAGGTATTATCCGAAGTGGACCTCTTCTCACGCTAACGACACTCGTTCCTTTCCTTTTTTTTTTTTTCCTTACTGAATGCTGGTATTGGAGGCTAATCCAGAAACGGCGTAGTTCTCTAGTTGGCGGCGCGCCATGAGCGGGTCTGGTATGGTAGCAGACCCTTTGTTTGATTACTTGTTTGATTTTTAATTGTTTGCTTTTAAAAACTACCTTTTCTCGTTTGTAGCTGACTCCCTTCACACTCTGCTCATCACACTACATGCTGTACAGGTTTCCATTTTCTTCCCAGGTCTTGGTTGGCCCGACTCCATCTGTCTGTTTTTCAAACAGCACAATAACGGCAAACGCGGATGGTACCCTTGGCTGTATATACAAAGTTGACAAACACCCGCACAGTAGGAATATAGACCTATCCCTGGCTTGTCTTCAATGGGGTGGAATTCTTCCAGAACCGGTGCACCCGGGCGTGCCGGATCAATGACCAGGGGGGGGGGTGAAGTGGTCAGGGCCCCAGCGGGGCGAGGCGCCGTGCCTTTCCAGCGCTGGCAGTCCTGGCTTCTGTCTGGTGTGCTGTGTCTGGTGGTGCTGTGTGCCTGCTGCTTGTCTGGTCCTCCTTGGTCCTGCCCGTCATACAACAAATGCCCCTTCATCAATGAAGACAGTCTGAATACACGTGATCTCAGAGTTTTCATTGTAACTAGGCATAGCAAAGACTATTTTCGGACGCAAAAAAAAAAAAAAAACCAGACAGCTGTAATAGGTATCCCTAAAAAGAGGAAAGAAATTTAGCCATGCATAGGCACACGATTTCCACGAAGAAAGTTTGTACACGATTTCGCGCGCGCGCGCACACACACACACACACACACACACACACACACATATATATATATATATATATATATATATATATATATATATATATATATATATATACAAAGCTTGCTCTTATGTCCTAGATTGAAGAAATAGGGGGAGATAAGCATTCATATCTGCAGTAGTAGATTATTCTGCCTAACTAAGAGTATGTGCTTGAGAGGGTGAATGGAGAATGATAAATGATTCTCAAAATGAACTTTTCAGCAAGCTTATAGTCTCAAAGAGGGGAGACCATCTCCAATGGGAGGAAAGCTCACTAACATATAACTCCTGGTCAGATACCGGTATTTCGAAACCTGATTATTTCTCTTCAGTGACCGCGGAAAGTGGTAACTTGACTCCTCTGCCTTTTCGGTTTTAGGAAGAATGCTATCCCAGAAAAAGGCTGGTGTGCAATACCATAGTGTGTTTTTTGAGTTTTCAAAAAAAACACACCCAAAGGTGCCACCTAAGAAGCAAAAGAAAATCATGAAAAGCAAAACATACTACATTTTATTGTGAAAGAAGAAAATATAAAAAGATAACATCTGAAGACACAAGTGCTGAGGGCCCTATATATATATATATATATATATATATATATATATATATATATATATATATATATATATATATATATATATATATATCCCTTCAAAAACCAATTCCTAAGTTGTTCAGAGAGTCATCAAAGGAAGACTTCCACCTAACAGTGATCTTAGACAGTATGTAAGTGTTATGTGTGTGTGTGTGTGTGTGTGTGTATGCAATTAGGCCTAGATTTAAAAAAAAAAAAAAAAAAAAAAAAAAAAAAAAAAAAAACCACATAACCAAAAAAAATCCAAAACTTTCAAAGAAACACTAAATCCAAAAGCAAAACTAACACCAAGAACTAACACCAAGATTAAAAAATAACATAGACGTTAAAGTAAATGTCCAACTGGGCTCTTGATCAGTCCTTGAACAACTTCAAAAATGTTCGATTCGTCAGAGATGATGTCTTCAAAGACTGACATCGACGGTTCAGTGTTCAACAACCAAGCAGGTAAATAGGGTTTCATTCTATCGCAAAAAAAAATAGTAGAGATGGAACGGAGTGATTTGCTGGCCACAAATACAAGTCACATGTTTACAGAATTTGGTTTTAAAGGCATTAAGCCTCAATCTAAAAATCAAACTTTTTAAAATCCTCTCTTGGTAGAGATTCTTCATACCTGTTTTTATTTGCTGATATCTTGTTAAATAATATCCCCTTTTTTTTGTTTTTGGTGCTTTTCCCTTCTTTGAAATAGAGTTCCAGGCTGCGTCTTTTAAAAGACTATAACTCTCATGTAGGATAAAGGAATGCATATCTTTGTTAAATCAGTTTCAGTGATAGCAGCCTTTTTGGCTAATTTGTCTACCCTTTCATTCGCAGGTAATCCACAGTGAGATGGAACCCAAAAAAAATCGACATAAGAACCACGTAAATGCAAAAAAATGAATTAAGTGGTACACTTCTGATATAAGTTCTGCTCTCACACTTGTGTTCGAAAAATTTTAGAGCTTGTAGGACTGATTTTGAATCAACACACACAAAGTAGTATTTGAAATACAGGAAATCGAAAATCAAGAAGAAAGTTTAATGCCATAATAATGGCAACAAGTTCCGCAGTAAATATGGAAATATTCTTTCCAAGGTGGTAACCTTTCTCTATTTTTAAGGATGGAATTATGAATGCTGAACCAGACAAATGATTGTCTAGTACAGAACCATCTGTATAGATTTTAAGGTGATTTATATAAGTTTCATTTATATGTGACTTAACATTCGTTGGCAACAAGGGTCCATCACTTTTTCTTAAACTTGTATAGTCTATGTCATAATTTGCTCTACTAAGTTCCCATTCCGGGATAGTGCTAAAAGACACCCGAGGAGCTACGTTTTGAGGTGCAGTGCCTGCTTTTGTAAATAAGTCAGATGTGTATGAGGCTATCGATTTTAGAGAATCAATTTTTTTTTGAGCCCGTTTAGGAAAATTTATTTCTGATTTTAATTCAGTTTCACTGGTATTAAGATTTTGTAGTGTATGACTTCTTAAAATATATTTTGCAGAAATTAAATATTTTGGGGCTGAAAAAAAAATGTCTCCTGGGCATAGGATAGTTTTGATCGTACAAGCGCAGTAGCTAATGTGTTAATACTTTACTGTCTTTACCCCAGGATTGTTGACTCACCATTTTCAAACCACTGGCAGTCTTGGGAAAGACAGAATGGGGCAGAATACTGAAAGAGTGTACAGATGGACAAACAGGCAGGGAGGCAGAGAACAGAGGGCCAGACAGAGGAACAGACAGATAAGTGAAGAGGTACAGGGCTGTGTGGGGGGGCAGAGGACAGAGAGGAACAGACAGATAAGACAGGGCTGTGTGGGGACAGAGGACAGAGAGGAACAGACAGATAAGTGAAGAGGGACAGGGCTGTGTTGTGGCAGAGGACAGAGAGGAACAGACAGATAAGTGAAGAGGGACAGGGCTGTGTTGTGGCAGAGGACAGAGAGGAACAGACAGATAAGTGAAGAGGGACAGGGCTGTGTGGGGGGGCAGAGGACAGAGAGGAACAGACAGATAAGTGAAGAGGGACAGGGCTGTGTGTGGGGGGCAGAGGACAGAGAGGAACAGACAGATAAGTGAAGAGGGACAGGGCTGTGTTGTGGGCAGAGGACAGACAGGAACAGACAGATAAGTGAAGAGGGACAGGGCTGTGTGTGTGGTGGCAGAGGACAGAGAGGAACAGACAGATAAGTGAAGAGGGACAGGCTGCTGTGTGGGGGGAGAGAAGGACAGAGAGGAACAGACAGATAAGTGAAGAGGGACAGGGCTGTGTGGGGGGGGGGGGCAGAGGACAGAGAGGAACAGACAGATAAGTGAAGAGGGACAGGGCTGTGTGGGGGGGGCAGAGGACAAGAGAGGAACAGACAGATAAGTGAAGAGGTACAGGGCTGTGTGGGGGGGCAGAGGGACAGAGAGGAACAGACAGATAAGTGAAGAGGGACAGGGCTGTGTGGGGGGGCAGAGGACAGAGAGGAACAGATAGATAAGTGAAGAGGGACAGGGCTGTGTGGGGGGGCAGAGGACAGAGAGGGAACAGACAGATAAGTGAAGAGGGACAGGGCTGTGTGGGGGGGGGGCAGAGGACAGAGAGGAACAGACAGATAAGTGAAGAGGGACAGGGCTGTGTGGGGGGGGCAGAGGACAGAGAGGAACAGAGGACAGATAAGTGAAGAGGGACAGGGGCTGTGTGGGGGGGGCAGAGGACAGAGAGGAACAGGAACAGACAATAAGTGAAGAGGGACAGGGCTGTGTGGGGGGGGGGGGGCAGAGGACAGAGAGGAACAGACAGACAGATAAGTGAAGAGGTACAGGGCTGTGTGGGGGGGGCAGAGGACAGAGAGGAACAGACAGATAAGTGAAGAGGTACAGGGCTGTGTGGTGACAGAGGACAATCACAACTTTCCCCGCGGTTCTATTCCAAGTTTTCAAGGGACTTCACTGAACACATCTGCCTCTGCTTCCCCGTGTCTCTCCAACGTGCTGCTGTTGGCACAGCTCGCTGTGTCTGTCTGCTGTGTGGGTAGTTTCGGACGGCACGTGTCTCCCTCCAGAGTGAAGAACGCTGCAAGGGGGAAAAAAAAATCCTCACACACTCAGTGCTGTCTGTCTGTCTGTCTGTCTGTCTGTGTCAGGAAAGTTCCTCGGCTCTGGCACATCATGCTGAGTTGACATCTCTCTCTCTCCCTCCCTCACTCCCTCCCTCCCTCCCCTCTGTGTGTGTGTGTGTGTGTGTGTGTGTGTGTGTGTGTGTGTGTGTGTGTGTGTGTGTGTGTGTGTGTGTGGATCTGTCTGTCTGTATCTTCTGTCTGTCTGTCTCTCTGCCTCTCTCTCTCTCTCTCTCTCTCTCTCTCTCTCTCTCTCTCTCTCTCTCTCTCTTCCAGGAACTAAATACAATATGAAGTGAAATATCTGATCATCTCACAGATGTGGGGGGGGGGGGGGGGGAGGAGGGAGGGCGGAGGGGCAGGGATGTGGGTAGGACAAGTGATGGAGAGGTGGGATGGGGGTGGATGAGAAAGAGTAGTTGGGCAACGGGGCTCAGAGAACCCATTGATCAAACGAGAACCCTGATTGACTAATGGACAAAAACTCTGATCGCTGACCATGGCGGAAGTCGGGCCTCATTGGGCATTTGTACACATCTGTCTCCGTGTCTACGTAAACCCCCCCCCCCCCCCCCCTCCCATTCAGCGGACCAAGATGGGGGAGTAAAGGGGCGCGGAGTGGGGGTAAGTGGTGGGGAGGCGGGAAGGAGGAAGGGGTGGTGGTGGGGAGGATCAGTATTCCACTGGCTCAACGGTGCCCAGACTGAAGCAACCAGGCTCGTCCACTCCGCGCGCCAACTCCCCATGGAGAGCTGCCAGTTGAAGCCACGGCTCAGATGGGGGAGCGGAAGTGCGGCTGTTGAAGGAGGGGGGGGGGGGGAGAGATGTTATAGGGAAGAGGGAGTGGGGGAGGGAGGGGTGGGGTGGGGTGGGAGCAGAAGCAGGGGAGACAAGAGAAAGAAAGGAGGGTGTGTGTGGGGGGGGGGGGGGATGAGCCCTGAGGCACTGCGTATTGATCGATCATTGTGAGTCCTTTCTGGGTGGGAATGGATCAGCCTGCTGCTGCCCCTGTAGTTTGTGGCCCGCAGGAAAAAAAGGTCTGGGTCATGACTGCAAGACGTATTGTTTTTTCATGAAGAGTGAGAGAGAGAAGAAGAAGAAGAAGAAAGAAGAAGAAGAAGAAGAAAAAGAAGAGGAGCAGGAGGAAGAGGAGGAGGTCTCGAGGAGAAGAAGAAGAAGAAAATAAAGAGAGAAAGAGAAAGAGGGAAAAGCGAGAAGAGGGAGAGAGAGAGAGGGGGAGGCATAGAAAAGAGAGAGAGAGAGAGAGAGAGAGAGAGAGAGAGAGAGAGAGAGAGAGAGAGAGAGAGAGAGAGAGAGAGAGAGGAGAGAGGCGGATGAGCGGAATAGAGTCAGTACTGGGTTCAAACGAATTTTCTTCGTCTAATTTTAACTTGATCAGTGATCTATCTTCGTCTTTTGGATTCCTAAAAGCCCATAAGATCAACACGAGACAAACTCACCGACGAAGAAACCTTTACCCACCAAACAAGAAAAAAAGAAAAACATTAAAAGACAGAACCTAGAACACCAATAGAAGAGAACATTCTAAACAAAGAATGCCAAAATATAGAAAATAGAATCACCAATGATTCCCTCCTTCATTTCACGAGATATCACTGTAAATGAAAACTTTGCACGTTTGTTTCATGTTTATGTACAGAGAATGAACCAAGGTGTGCCTTTGCTCATTTGTTAATGTTTATGTACAGAGAATGAACCAAGGTGTGCCTTTGCACGTTTGTTTCATGTTTATGTACAGAGAATAAAACCAAGGTGTGCCTTTGCTCATTTGTTTAATGTTTATGTACAGAGAATAAACCAAGGTGTGCCTTTGCTCATTTGTTTCATGTTTATGTACAGAGAATGAACCAAGGTGTGCCTTTGCTCATTTGTTTCATGTTTATGTACAGAGAATAAACCAAGGTGTGCCTTTGTTCATTTGTTTCATGTTTATGTACAGAGAATGAACCAAGGTGTGCCTTTGCTCATTTGTTTCATGTTTATGTACAGAGAATGAACCAAGGTGTGCCCGTGGCTCTGACATTTCAGTCTGATTTCTCAACTGAGGATTCACAAACATAGAAATGTACTTACCGTAAGTATCTCTTCTATAAAACACTCTTTAACGAAGCAAAGTGTTAATAACAATTGAAAAGGAAATGGGAAAAAAACGCCGCTCGTCCTGAATGCAAAAAAACAATCAGCCAAATAAAGTGCCCATTTATCACATCCGGGAAGCTGTACTAAGCAGTGTGTGCCTGAATGCATTTAGCTAAACGAACCGGTCATGTAGCAAATGTGTGTAGCGGGGAGGGGGGTGGGGGAAGAGGGGGGGTGGTAGCTAACCGAAAGAGAAGGGTGGGACGGCCTAGGAGGCACATGCATACAAAACAGTGGCAAAAAGACGGGAACTTTCAGCATCGAATTTCCAGAATAGGGGGGCATATCTGAAATAAGTGCATCTAGTACTCCACAAGGGTTGGGAGCAGGATGGGGAGTGGGATGGGGAAGCTGGAACGCTCGCTCAGCTGATGTTCAGCAGAACCATCAGTCATTGTGTTGATGACAGAGAGGCCACAGGTGCTTCACCGCTATTCTATATGCTGAGGAGAACAGCTGGTCAAACGGAATATAGTGGAATATGGAATGGACCCAGAGATGTCAAGATCGGTTGTCGTCCTTTACACAAAGTGAGAATGACAGCGTTTCCTCTCTAATCTCGCTTTCTTGTTTTTCTGCATTTCCTCCTTTCCCTACTCCTTCCCCTTCTTTCTTCCCCCCCCCCCCCCCCACCCACTCCTTCCCCCGCCTCGTCTCCTTTACCAATCCCTCCCTCTTTTTCTCCTTCTTCTTCTTCTTCTTCTCTTCTTCTTCTTTTTCTTCTTCTTCTCTTTTCTCTTTTCTTTCTTCTTCTTCTTCTTCTTCTTCTTCTTCTTTCTTCTTCTTCTTCTTCTTCTTCTTCTCTTTCAGCGTGTAACTATTACACGCACTTTGCGCGCACTTTTTTGTGTGTGTGTGGACCTGCAATAGCCGGCCTTCATCATCGTTTCGGACTGGTCGTAATGTGTATCCTACATAAAGTCGTGACGACTCCGGAATTAATGACTGGCCTGTTTTTTTTTTGTACTTGTTAGTTGTACAACTCAGAGTTACTACAAGGTTCTGAACGTGATGAGGACTTGGGCCATCAACAGAAGAAATCTGCATCAATGCAGTACTACCAACAAACTCCTCTCCGGTCAATGTCCACTCTCGTGACAATTGTAGCCTAGCAGAACTGTCCACCCTCGTTTGTTTCTTTGCTTTTTTTGGAGGGGGAGGGGTCGTGTCGGTTTTTTTCCCCTCCATTTTATTTCCCTTCCATCATTTGGCATCTCCGATCATTTAGCGGAAGGATGATGAATTATTGTTCTATCATGTGAGATATCTTCCATGACTCCGTCATTGGCAACGGACGTAAAAGATAATGGCCTGCCGTGCTGACGTCACGCCCCTCTGCCTGGAGGCTGCTGACCAGTGACACACACATGGCCAGCCGTGCTGACGTCATGCCCCTCTGCCTGGAGGCTGCTGACCAGTGACACACACATGGCCAGCCGTGCTGACGTCACGCCCCTCTGCCTGGAGGCTGCTGACCAGTGTCACACACATGGCCAGCCGTGCTGACGTCACGCCCCTCTGCCTGGAGGAGGCTGCTGACCAGTGACACACAGCACCGGCATGGAAAGGCAACGCTTTGTTTTCAGCCTCTCTTTGTAAAAACACTCTGAGCTGCAGAAGAAGCGTTGCAGAGATGTGTGTGCGTATATGCGTGCTTGCGCGCGCGTGACCGTGTGTGTGTGTGTGTGTGTGTGTGTGTGTGTGTGTGTGTGTGTGTGTGTGTGTGTGTGTGTGTGTGTGTGAATGGTAACTCGAGAGCAGTTCAACACATCTTCCTTACAAGGATGTGTGCAGGGTCGGTATCTTTCCGTCAGTGTACTTCCACATCAGTGAGTGCATCCCAGGTGATTTGCTGAAGAGGAAAAAACAACGTCTAGACACTAAAACTACGAAGGGGGAGCAGCTTCAGCCTTCTTCTAGCCACAATGTCTCTTTTCACTGTTGTGTTGTTGTAAGACTTGCCTGCACTCAAGCAGGGAAGGCCTAGCGCACGTACAGCTGACAACTGGATATATAATTACGTGTAGGACTGCATCCACTGCTTGCATTTCAAGTCTGAACTTGGATAGCGGAAACAGGGACGAATGTTCACGGTGTGCGCAGTAACAGCAGATCGGAACGTGGACAGCCATGTAACAGGGAACGAATGTGCACGGGTGTGCGCAGTGACAGCAGATCGGAACGTGGACAGCCATGTAACAGGGAACGAATGTTCACGGTGTGCGCAGTAACAGCAGATCGGAACGTGGACAGCCATATAACAGGGAACGAATGTTCACGGTGTGCGCAGTGACAGCAGACCGGAACGTGGACAGCCATATAACAGGGGAACGAATGTGCACGGGGGTGTACGAAGTGACAGCAGACCGGAAGGTGGACAGTAATATCATATGGGACAAACGCTCGCAGAGTATGCACTGACTTCAGATGGTAAAGTGGACAGCAGTGCACTGAAGGACGAATGGTCACGGTGTCTGAAATGAATTCAGAGTGCAAAGTGGACAGCAGTGTCATAAGGGGACGAATGGTCACGGGCTCTGCAATGACTGAATATCACAACGTGGACAGCAGCGGAGTAGGGGACAGCATGCCATGACATATGTCGTGACTTAGATAGCAGTGTTGTAAGGGACGAAGGTTCACAGTGTATGCCATGATTTCAGGTCGCTGTGTTGTGTCCCTCACACTGTTTTCGTGTTGTTCAGCATTTCTTTCCTCTGGCTTTGGTCACCCAGCTTTGACAGCCCTACAAAACTGGGATTGCGTCCCCTGATGAGGACGGGGGGGGGGGGGGGTTGTCTTCGTAAATATCCATTTATGTTATCTCTTTTACTGAAATTCACAGCCATGCTTCGACTTTCAAAGACCAAAACAGAAAACCTGCACCTAAATCCTTATGAGTAGTCATGCCTAAGCAGAAGACAGCTGGTGTGTGTTGCAGAGTACTACAGCTGAATGAAGAGCTATAAGGGCAAAACAAACAACTGGAAAAATGAAGGTTACTTCACATCTTAAGCACAGCCCGAAAAGGTCCGAAACATTCAGTGTCAAATAAAGGCGCGTACACGCGAACAAGCGAGCCGGCCAAGAGTCGTGGAATCACGCATGTAGAATAGGATTGACTGTCGTGGGAGGCACTCCACCCTGATGAGTTCATATTGTATTTGTGACCAGAACATTATGCCACAGATTAAGTTTGGGGAAAGTGCTGCTGTAGCTGGACGCCATAAGCATGCGTGTTATACGTTGTATACAGCCAATACTTTAGCAACACTCTCAGAAACGCATCCATTAAGTGGATGAAACTCGACTGTGTGGTACCAGTCTTCCCAGCTGAGTCCGCAGTAAACGCAACTCTGGGTAGGAGCCGGTCGGGGCAGAAAAACTCACATGACTCTGATGGGATGATGGGATTCGAATCCACGACCTCCCAGCCGGGAGTCCGCGACGCTAACCACTTCGCCATGTGTTGGGAGATGCTAGGTGTTTAACAAAAAGGCATGTTTTTACTGCATTATTTCGGTGGATGTTGGCAATGAAACTAAAATCTACAGTAATACGTAACTTTTTTTTACCTGTTGTATACTGAAAGATGTTGACCTGAATGGCCTCTCAGCATCCGATGTGACCGTTTTGGTTTTCAGGGTCGATACGATGGTCATCCGATGTGACCGTTTTGGTTTTCAGGGTCGATACGATGGTCATCCGATGTGACCGTTTGGTTTTCAGGGTCGATACGATGGTCATCTGATGTGACCGTTTTGGTTTTCAGGATCGATACGATGGTCATCTGATGTGACCGTTTTGGTTTTCAGGATCGATACGATGGTCATCTGATGTGAACGTTTTGGTTTTCAGGATCGATACGATGGTCATCTGATGTCAACGTTTCGGTTTTCAGGGTCGATACGATGGTCATCTGATGTCAACGTTTCGGTTTTCAGGATCGATACGATGGTCATCTGATGTCAACGTTTCGGTTTTCAGGGTCGATACGATGGTCATCTGATGTGACCGTTTTTGTTTTCAGGGTCGATACGATGGTCATCTGATGTCAACGTTTCGGTTTTCAGGATCGATACGATGGTCATCTGATGTCAACGTTTCGGTTTTCAGGATCGATACGATGGTCATCTGATGTCAACGTTTCGGTTTTCAGGATCGATACGATGGTCCTCACACGCGGCTAGTGAAGGAATTCACATCTCTAATCAATGTCTTGGTTTTTAATTTCTATTTCTTTCTCCCTCCCCCCACCCCCACCCCCATTTTGTTTGATAATCTTTGATAAATCATTAGCCTAATGACAGAGGAATTGTTAGCCTGTAGTGGTTTATTTATTCCACTGCTTAATTATTCAACACACACACACACACACGCACGCACGCACGCACGCACGCACGCACGCACGCACGCACACACGCACGCACGCACGCACGCACGCACGCACACACACACACACACACACACACACACACACACACACACGTGCGCGCATACTTGCACATACACATACACAGACACATGCGAAGACACGTGCATGCACAAACCCAAGCATGGACTCACACACACACACACACACACACACACACACACACACACACACACACACTTCTTGAGCGTAAGTTAGTCTAGAGCGAATAAGGGCAGTTGCTAAAATGGTTAATGATTTCGAATCCTGTCCCCAAGATTGTTTGCTAATTATTTTAAGGAAATTTAAGCTTTTTCTTGCTTTGTTTAAAATGTATTCAATATGAGTGTACCAAGTTAATTTATTGCTTAAGATAACACCCAAGAATTTAACACTTTTTGCATAGTTTAAAACAATGCCATCCAACGTAAAAGTAGGAAGTTGTTCTGGATCGTAACCAGAATGAAAAAGAATCATATTGGTTTTTTCTGGGGAAAGAGAAAGGCCGTTCTCATTTAAAAAGTTATTGATCTTATTTAGTTCATGTTGTTATTTTATTTTGATGTAATTCAGTGATCTTGATGATGTATTCTTTTTCATTGTCACTTTTGTCCATAGGCATATATCATCAGCAAATTGAGCCACTTCAATATCTTTAGAAAGACTGTTAGGAAGATCAGAAATTAAAATATTAAATAATATTGGAGATATTACTGAACCTTGGGGTAAACCCATTTGTAAAGGTCTTGGGTTGGAATATGTATTTCCTATTTTTGTTTGATGTGCCTACAGTGTAGAAAATCTTGAATAAAATTGTACATATTCCCACTGATTCCAATATTCTTTATTTTGTACATTAGTCGTTTGTGCCACACTTGTTCGTATGCTTTACGAATGTCAAAAAAGGTAGCGAGAATGTTCTTATGTCGTGCAAATTGATGTTTTACGTGTGTTGTAATTTTTACTAAGTGTTCAATTGGAGATCTGCCTGCTTGGAATGCAGCTTGGTTGATAGGAAAGATACTGTTTTTGTTGCAATGATGAATTAGCCTTTTTTAACACTATCTTTTCCATCAGTTTACATATGTTAGATGTTAATGATATTGGTCGATAGCTATTTATATCTTTGAGTGGTTTTTCCTTGTTTATGAATTGGTATAATAATTGAGTCCTTCCAATCAGGGGCATTTTCCCATTGTCCCAACATTTTCGGAAAAACAAATGTGGACGAATGTGCAGCAGGGTCTGCGCAGTGACAGCAGATCGGAAAGTGGACTTCAAACTGTAGTATCATATGGGACAAAACGTTTTCGCGGAGCTCAGCAAGAAGTATGTTTCAAATGGAGAGAAGTGCACTTTTGGGAAAACGTGTCAAAAACATACAGTCAGCAAGGTCTATTTACTCATGTTTCATACTGTTTTCGTGTTGTACAAAATAGATTTTTTTTCCTCTAGCCCAGTTAACCAGCATTCACCTATTCCAAAATGGGAACACTGGGAAAGCCTCCTTTGATATTTAATTATACAGTCGTTTCAGAAAAAAGGACATGACCTGATGGGATTCGAACCCACGACCTCCCAGAAACTTAGTACAATCATCATTTGAAAATTTTTACAGATGGCTCAGTGCTAGAAAATAATATCAGAGAGCTGCTTCATAATTCCTAGCCTCAAAACAAAGGCATCTTGGAAACAGTTTTACTTGTTATATCGGTGAATGTTGGCTACTCGATGAAGTCTGCATGTCCTTCAAATGAAACTAAGATCTACAGTTTACAGTTAATTTTATTCTAAGTTTCCAGTTTTTTTTTACAAATCTGTTGTTATGCTGAAATCTACTCGATTTGGCCTGCATGGTCCTGTCAAAATCCGACTTGATATCAATATTTGTTTTCAGGATCGATATTCACCTTTCATCCGATGTGCCGTTTTGGTTTTTTGGATCGATACCCTGGTCATCCGATGTGACCGTAGTGCCCAGGAGCGTGTACGATGCTTGCACGAAAAAGCGCGGCTAGTACGCAATACCACTCAAAGTTCCTTAGATCTGAATGAATGTTTTTCAATTATATTTCAACGTTAAGACAAAAAGTTAAAACCCACCCCCATTTTGACATTTGATATTATCACAACTGTATAAAATTCATTAGTACTATGGGGAAAACAGACAAGTCTCCTATTAGCCTAGGGAGACTGAAAGCTTAATCCACTGATTAATTATGAACAAACACATTGACACACAACATTGTCACACACACACAATGCACGCACGCACGCACGCACGCACGTCACGCACGATCATACACACACACACACACACACACCACTCACACACACACACACGTGCGCGCATACATGCACATGCACACATACACAGACACACGCGAAGACACGTTCATGACTCAGTTTGTAAGCATTTGACAAACAGTTCACCACACACACATCACACACATCATCACACTCACACACACACACACACAGGAAAGGGAGGGGGAATGAGGGGTTCTCATCATGTATATTCATTTAAGAGAATGAGAGAGAGAGAGAGATTCAGACACAGAAACTGGAAGAGACTATAGTGGAGGACATTAAACCGACGACCACACAGACACACAGACATGGCGGCACAGAGAGAGAGAATACGTGGCCGAATGACCGTCTCATCAGTATCCACATTCAGAGTGGAGAGAGCGTGGTGAGAGGTGGTGGAGTGGTGTGTGTGGTGCGTGTGTGTGGTGTGTGTGGTGGTGTGTGTGTGTGTGTGTGTGTGTGTGTGTGTGTGTGTGTGTGCGTGTTGTGCGTGTTTGTGTGTGTGTGTGTGTGTGTGTGTGTGTGTGTGTGTGCATGGGTGTGTGGGGTGGTGTGTGTGTGTTTTTATGTGACACAGGTGTGTGTGTGTGTGTGTGTGTGTGTATGTGTTTTATGTGTGTGGACATGTGGGTGTCGTAACGGTATAACATGTGTGTGTGTGTGTGTGTGTGTGTGTCTTCAATCACCTGTGTCGTGTGTGTGTGTGTCTGTGTGTGTGGTGTGTGTGTGTGTGTGTGTGTGTGTGTGTGTGTGTGTGCAATGGGACAGTGGGGTGTGTGGTGGTGGCCGAGGCTTTAGATTGCTGACACAGGCAAATGAATGTGTGGGCGTGATGTATGTGTGTGAATCACGGTGTTTCTGACATGCGGTCCTCGTAACGGATTGTCATGGGCCTATCCCCTGTGTCGGTGTCTTCAATCACCTCATGTCTTCCGGTTTGTCCATGTGTGTGTGTGTGTGTGTGTTGTGTGTGTGTGTGTGTGTGTGTGTGTGTGTGTGTGTGGTGTGTGTGTTGTGTGTGTGTTGGTTGTTTCAATCATCTCGTTCCTTCAGGTGTGTGCATGTGTTTGTGTGTGTGTGTGTGTGTGTGTGTTGTGTGTGTGTGTGTGTGTGTGTGTGTGTGTGTGTGTGTGGTGTGCGTGCGTGCGTGCGAGAGAGAAATAAACAGACGGACAGACAGACGTACAGGGTTAGAGCGAGAGAGAAGAGAAGAAGAGAGAAGGAGCAGGAAGCGAGTAAAGGAGGGAGGGAGAGAGGGAGTGAGAGAGAGAGAGAGAGAGAGAGACGAGAGAGAGAACGGAGTGTACACAATCCCTCCACTCTGTTTCAATATAATAAATCTTTGTAAACATAATATACACTGTTTGAAGACTTCCTCTTTAACTCTGGCATCCAGATCTGTTGTTATATTCATAACGTTGAAAATATATGAGTCCAGTGTGAGTGTGATACGTTTGTGTGTGTGTGGGTGTGTGTGTTGTGTGTTTGCGCGGCGCAGTGCGTGTGTGTGAGTGTGTTTCCGGAATGTGTGCGAAGGCTGTGTTGTGATCGTGTGGCATACATGTGAAGGAATGTGTGATCGTTGTATGTGTAGACTGTGTGTCTTGTTCAAACGGCGTGCACGAGAGAGGCCGAAACAGGTGGACAGACAGGCGTATGTATTAGGGTTAGAAGGACAGCAACCAAGGCTGAAGAACTCCAGGAAGGAGTAAAGGAAATCCGAGTACAGAGGAGGGGACAGCAGAGACAAGGCTGATCAGACTCCAGAGAGTTGGAAGAGAGACTGACTACAGAGGGAAGGGACAGCAAGAGAGGCTGATCAGATCTCCGAGATGAGGTGGCACGGGTCGACACCTTACTACAGAGAGCTTGACACACCAGAGCTGGTACGATGCAGGTTACATAGAAGGCCAGAACGCCGCTCTGTTTCAATATCATAAATATTTAAACATAATACAGCCAGTGTTGAAGACTTCCTCTTAACTCTGCATCCAGATGCCGTCGGTTATATCATACGTTGACAATATATGTTCTGATCCAGGGATGTGCGAGCTTATTTTGGATCTGCGCAAAGCCAAGGATGAAAGGTTTCCAATGAGGTCACGGCTGCACGCTGGCCCGTGTAAACACAGTTTCATCTGGACAACATTAGGTTGGATATACAAGTCTTCTCCAAGGATCTGGTTTTTAAATGGGCGCTCGCTCAATGGCCAGACAGGCCGTTTGGTTGTGTTCTACGGAAAAGATACGAACAAACGAAGATTCTGAAAAAAGGTGGACACCAGAAATCTTCTGTACTACAGAGGGAAGGTCTTGCAACCAAGGTTAGCTGTTGTACTTCAGATGAGGGTGTGGTTGTACTCTGTAGGTTATGCACTCAAAATCTGGTTGTTGAGCTTCTGGATTTGTGTTCTGTACTGAGAGGGTGGCTACAGTAGTCTTGTGGCCGTTCAGAGGGTTGGGAGGTAGGGACTGGGCTGATAAGGCGCAGCGGCGGATCAATCTGTATGTCGGCAGGAATCTTGTGAAACACCTGTTAAGCACCTGTGTTTCTGTACAAGAGGGTCTTGTGAGGTTTAGCTTCTGTAACCATCTTGTGTCGTATGTGAATCAGACTTCTGGCGGGAGTCTTGAGGTGGTTTAGCTTCTGTGTTCTGGCAAGTACACACCTTTAGCTTCTGTATTCTGGCAAGTCAGTAACCAAGGCGTGATCAGACTTCTGTGTTCTGGGTGTCTTGTGGCGTAACTTCTGTACTGGGGAGTCTTGAGGGCTGTTTAGTTTTCTGTATTCTGGCAAGTCTTGTCAGACTTTAGCTTGAGGTTCTGGGGAGTCTTGTGGCCTGTACTTCTGTATTCTGACGGAGTCTTGTGACCCAAGGCTTCTGTATTCTGGCAAGTCTTGTGGAAACGTTTAGCTTCTGTACTACAAGTCTTGGTGGCCGTTTACAGCAACCAAGGCTGATCTTGACTCCAGATGAGGTGGGCTGTAAGTACTGGGGAAGGTACAGCAACCAGGCTGGATCTGTATTCTGATGAGTCTTGTGGCACGTTTAACACCTGTACTACAGAGGGAAGGTACAGTAACCAAGGCTGATCGGACTCCAGATGAGGTGGAAACTGTGTTCTGGGGAGGGAAGGTGGCCGTTTAGCTTCTGGCTGATCAGAGTCCTTGTGAAGTTTCTGTGGAAAGCTTCTGTACTTCAGGCAAGTACTTGCGGCCAGTTGATATCACTTCTGTATTCTGGCGAGTCTTGTGTAACCCTGTTTAGCTTCTGTACAGCAACCAAGGCTGATCTTGACTCCGTTTAGCTTCTGTATTCTGTAACACCTGTACTACAGTCTTGTGTACAGTTTAGCTTCGGACTTCAGATGATGGTGGAAACAACACCTGTACTACAGAGGGAAGGTACAGCAACCCATCTGTGCTGATCAGCGTTTCTTCTGTACACCTGGACTACAGAGGGAAACAGTAAACAACCTGTACTACAGATGAGGTAAACAAGTAACACCTGTACTACAGAGGGAAGGTACAGTAACCAAGGCTGATCGGACTCCAGATGAGGGGGGTCTTGTGGTAACAGCTTCTGTACTACTGGAGGGAAGGTACAGTTTAGCTTCTGATCAGACTCCAGATGAGGTGGAAACAAGTAAACACCTGTACTACAGAGGGAAGGTACAGCAACCAAGGTTGATCAGACTCCAGATGAGGTGTGAAACAAGTAACACCTGTACTACAGAGGGAAGGTACAGCAACCAAGGTTGATCAGACTCCAGATGAGTGTGGAAACAAGTAAGCACCTGTACTACAGGAGGGCAAACCAAGGCTATCAGACTCCAGATGAGGTGGAAACAAGTAGCTTCTGCTGTGTACAGCAACCAAGGCTGATCTCCTCCAAGAGGTGGATTGGTGTAACACCTGTACTACAGAGGGAAGGTACAGTAACCAAGGCTGATCAGACTCCAGATGAGGGGGGAAACAGTTACACCTGTACTACAGAGGAGAGGTACAGTAATCAAGGCTGATCACTCCAGAACAGGCCGCACGGGTTTCGATTGACAGCCCCCAGCACAGCTGGGGCCTACAACAGAGCTGGGAACGATGCAGGCAGAATCGATAGAACTGCCACCATGCCGCTCGTTCAGCTCAGAGTGTCAACACATCAGCACCGGCCCACCGCTGCAACCCGTGTTAATTGGGCATACATGCAAGTCCATCGGTGTGGACACTTTGCTTCTGGTCGTGGTCTCGGGCGGCTGTCAGTGCCGTATGTTCTGGCGGGTCTCACGGCCGTTTGGTTGTGATCTGGCTACTCTCGGTCACGACTGGTTATGTGTTCTGGCGAGTCTCACGAGCCATTAGCTGTGTTCTGGCGTGTCTGGAAGGCCGATTAGCATTCAGTGTGTTGTGGCTGGTTTTGTGGTCGGTTTTGCAGTTATTGTGCCTGTTATGTCTCGTGGTTGTTGAGCTATTGTGTTCTGGCAAGTCTTGTGGCTCTTTAGCTTCTGTATTCAGGGGAGTCTTGTGGCTAAAAATCTTCTGTATTCTGGCGAATCTCGGACTGTTTAGCTTCTGTATTCTGGGGAGTCCATATGGCCGTTTGGTGGCTTCTGTATTCTAGGGAGTATTGTGGCTGTTTAGCTTCTGTATTCTGGCAAGTCTTGTGACTGTTTAGCCTCTGTGGTTCAGGGGAGTCTTGTGGCTAATAATCTTCTGTATCCTGGGGAGTCTTGGGCTGTTTAGCTTCTGTACTCTGGCATTCAGTCTTGTGACTGTTTAGTCTGTGTTCAGAGGAGTCTTGTAGCTGGCAAATAATCTTCTGTATTATGGCGAGTCTTGCACTGTCCTCGGTCATTCAGTTATTGTGTGCTGGCAAGTCTTGTGACTGTTCAGCTTTATTGTGTCAGGGGAGTCTTGTGGCTAAGTTATTCTGTATTTTGGCAAGTCCATTGTCATTCCGTTTAGCTTCTGTATTCTGGCAAGTCATCGTGGCCATTCAGTTTTTGTGTGCTGGCAATTCTGGGGATTCAGTTATTGTTTATTGCTTCTGTATTCTGGCAAGTCTTGTGGCCGTTTAGCTTCTGTATTGTCCCTTCAGTTATTGTGTGCTGGCAAGTCTGCGGCCCTGGGTTATTGTGTGCTGGCAAGTCCAGCGGCCCTTCAGTTATTGTGTGCTGGCAAGTCCAGCGGCCATTCAGTTATTGTGTGCTGGCAAGTCCAGCGGCCATTCAGTTAGCTTTGTGTGCTGGCAAGTCCAGCGGCCCTTATTGTGGCTGTGTGCTCTGCAAGTCCATCGGCCATTCAGTTATTGTGTGCTGGCAAGTCCAGCGGCCATTCAGTTATTGTGTGCTGGCAAGTCCAGCGGCCCTTCAGTTATTGTGTGCTGGCAAGTCCATCGGCCCTTCAGTTATTGTGTGCTGGCAAGTCCAGCGGCCCTTCAGTTATTGTGTGCTGGCAAGTCCAGCGGCCCTTCAGTTATTATGTGCTGGCAAGTCCAGCGGCGCCCTTCAGTTATTATGTGCTGGCAAGTCCAGCGGCCCTTCAGTTATTGTGTGCTGGCAAGTCTCACAGCCGTTTAACAATTACGTTCAGGCGGACCTCACGGCCGTTTAGTTGTTACGTTCTGGAGAGTCTCACGACGATTTAATATTTGTGTTCTGGTTAGCCTCACAGTGCTTTGTTTTAATCAAGAGGATCTTACTGTTTTTGCTGGATCTCATGACCATTTAGCTGTCGTGTTGTCAGAGATCTCTTGCCCTTTATTGTTCAAGCAAGGAGGTCTAAATGAAGACCTCACTTCCCAATGATCCGGGGCGCTTGTTGTTTCAAATATGTATGTCTCATTCCATCGTGCAAAACTATTGACGATGACAGACTCAGGATCGGTCACTGAACCATCATTCCAGATTTTACAGAGCCGACAACACTGAGTACATAACCCTAAACCAAATTTTGTCTTAACCTTAAAACGCCTTCTACTACGTCAACAGGAAAGTTTTCATTGTGATTATTACAGTCCAGCCGACCACACGAAGCCTGTTAAGAGCTGTCACCACAAAGGATAAAAGAAAACCAACATCAAAGGGTCTACCGAACTGCTGATCTCTCTCTACACTTTTAATCATGTCTGTATGAAAGCATGCTGATAGGATAGAGAGGGTACAACATGGGTCCGATATTTGTCGATAAATCCCAATCATGAGCAGATAATTCACAATTAGTTAGTTCAAAGACCCGCTCACCATGACGCTTTGTAAGACAGACGTGACGCACGTGTACTTCTTAAGAGCAGTCCATGTTTTACTGCCTCCGAAAGCGGTCACACACGCTGTTAGGGGAAACTAGTTTCAGCCAATCGAACAGACGTTCCTGATTGGCCTGGAAATTTCTTTTCTGTTTTTTCATGATAAACATGTTTTCGCTGGAGAAGAATCCTATTTCTGCTTAATGACCGACTAACAAATGAGGTCTCTTTGATAACCTTTTTGCCGTCATCATTTCTGTTTGATGATCATTGGTCATTTTTCTTTTGACACATGCATGAAAATCACACAGCGCGATTCAGTTAAAGAAAAGACAATCATATCATTAATTTATAATCTCTACATAATAGATTTACCCATTATGACCAAAAAATTTCAAATTAATTTGCATCTTCGATGTTAACTTGAAAACTTAAAAAAGAAAAAAAACCGGTTAATTGGCACGTGGGACTAAAATCAGGTCAACCAGTAAAGATCCGCAGATTAGAAAGACAATATTCACGCCATGGATCACATTACTAACAGCTGAGAGACAGGAGCCAACAGGTAGGTTGTGCTCAAATCCATGTCAAACAGGGTGTGGTGACATCATCCTCCTGCTGCCTTTCAGATTTACAGTGATTCAGATGGTTCTTGACCCAATGTAACTTTTTCGCATGCGACATTATAGTCTGTTTAGTGGTAACTCATGATGTTTCCTGTCCAATCTGTTTGTAACAAAGACCGAAGGACAAGTATTGCACGCACGCATGCATGCAGGCAGGCACACACGCACGAACGCATATACACACACACGCGAAAACCTCATCAAGCAATCACCTTGCTTCTCTGTCTAGAGAGATTAGAAGTTTACTGCACAGAATGCGGTTAAATTCCCTTCGTACGAAGTTCTGTAAAAACATTAGATGTGTGTGGAGAAACACTCGGTGTAGGACATCTGTCAATCAATTGCCCAAGAGCAAGGGAATTATATCGTCAGTCGGGCGTTTGTAGTTTATCTGACGGATCCATCCGTCATCTGTGTCCACGATTTTGAATGACTACTCTTTTCTTTCCTCAGTTTGTGAATGTTTGTTGCACAGCCCAGTGGGCATTTACCTTTGATGTTCTATCCTTTAATATTAGATTGTTAATTACTTAGCATTACTTACAGTACTCTTGCTCCTATGTTACACTCAGTTTGAAGCGTACTTGCCTAAATCCGGAAAAATTGACACATTTACATACAAGCGCGCGCAGACACACACACACACACACACACACACACACACACACACACACACACACACACACGCACACACACACAAACTCACATCCACACTTTGTCCCTCTATCTGGCCATCTCCAATCTCAACTTATATCATAGGAAATGTTTTTCATACACAACACATTATCAAGAAACTACCACACAGTTAATACGCACATTTCATATACTTCAACACATCGACTGATATCACGTTTAGTGGAAGGACGTTAAACTGAAGAAGAAGAGAACACGCGCGCGCGCGCGCGCGCACACACACACACACACACACACACACACACACACACACACACACACACACAGACACACATACATACATACATACATACATGCGCGCGCGCGCGCGCGCACACACACACACACACACACACACACACACACACACACACACACACACACACACACACATATACACACACACGCATGTATATACACAGAGAGAGAGAGAGAGAGAGAGAGAGAGAGAGAGAGAGAGAGAGGGAGGTGCGCGCTACAAAGTTGCAGATACGCGAGCACCCTGTCCATACGCATTCTCCATAAACAAGGAACAGGAGCAAGCGATGAACGCCTCGGCCACCGGACATGTGACGATCTACCCAGACAGTCATGGGGACTGCACAATGTCCACTGCATGTGTTGCCCATGTTGTGACAACATAGTGTGACCCAGGCCGTCACATCCGTTGGAACGTCCCACCAGTCATCAGGACTTCGGTCCGTCACCCTGGTCATAGTGTCAACACCTGACAGTGGGGCAGGAATGGGCTGGGGTGGGGGTTGGTGAAAAAAAAAGAAAAAAGGAGAAAGAAAAGATACATACAAGAACATCGTCGTCTTGAAACGTCAGTCTCCTAATTATGCACATAGGTCCTGACACCACAAGTATTTTGTTTGAGAGAGAAAGGAGAGCTCGGTGTGTGTGTGTGTGTGTGTGTGTGTGTGTGTGTGTGTGTGTGTGTGTGTGTGTGTGTGTGAGAGAGACAGAGAGAGAGGAGAGACAGAGAAGAGAGAGAGAGAGAGAGAGAGAGAGAGAGAGAGAGAGAGAGAGATGTACAGGAGAAAGGGAGGGGGAAATGTGGATGCAAAAGAGAATTTGTGATGGGAGTACTTACAGTTGCAGTTTAAAAAGTGGACGCAATCTCAACTGATGTCTGTACCTCTGTTGTTGTTGTGTCCCTTCTGT
>JADBJO010000309.1:370000-387500 GCA_016801955.1 Conus betulinus
ACGTCCTGGTTCGGACTGCGAACTGAGAGTACTGCCACTGCTTTAACGCAGATCACAAAGAGCATATGTTAGTGCACTTCACACGCTAGCGCTTCTTAAAGAAATCATCATCATCATCATCATCATCATCATCATCATCATCTTTCTGTGCGTGCGTGCGTGCGTGCGTGCGTGCGTGCGTGTGTGTGTGTGTGTGTGTGTGTGTGTGTGTGTGTGTGTGTGTGTGTGTGTGTGTGTGTGTCTCTCTCTCTCTCTCTCTCTCTCTCTCTCTCTCTCTCTCTCTCTTCTGTTTCTTTCTTGTTTTAATGTGTATTTTTTCAAAAAGATAAGTATGTTTTTATTTTACGATTTAGTAGCTAATTCTGCTTCGCTCGTTGCTTGTCACTCTTAGTCCCCCAGCGAGATAGGGTCGGGATGTAAAAAAAAAGCATATATTTGCTTATCTGTCACCCTAAGAAATAAAGATTCTCTCTCTCTCTCTCTCTCTCTCTCTCTCTCTCTCTCTCTCTCTCTCTCTCTCTCTCTCTCTCATGGGACCTGTAAAAAGCGTATATCTCTCATGTGTACTTCAAATCTAAGTGAACACGAACGACCCGCCAGTGCAGCAGACTTGAAGAAGACCAGGCTGCAGTGTCCTAAGGCCGCCCTGTCTATTGACCGCCGCGTCGCCATGGCTTCCCGCCGCCAGACATGGAGCAGCAGACGTTTCCCACTGCAGGAAGGACGGAGCGGAAAGGGAAGGGACAGAGGAAACTGCCAGATGAAGTGACTGAAACAGGAGGAACAGTAATGAAGTGGGGGGAAAATATGGCGGCCACGTGTAACGTATGGACCCTCTTGCTTCCTGGTTCTGTACACTCGGATACACTTCTTTCGATTTGTACACTTCTTTGTATCATTGTTACACTCTGTACATGTCAAATGATCACTCTGTTGCACAAGTTGCCAAATGTTCACTTTGTTACTGTGTCAGATGTAACTGCATCGTGGAGACGAAGGAGAGAATTCATGCAGGTCAGCCTGGCCTCGTTAATGGGAGAAGGAGTGCGGGGGAGGCGGGGGAGTCACGAAAGAAAAGGTCAAGGCCTCGTAACAAGTTACAAGATTCGAGTCGCATGATGAGCAATCTGGAAGATAAGGGTAAAAAAAACAACTAGCTCTGTAATGATGATAGCATATGAAGATCTGTACAATGAAGCAGGAGCTAATGAACACGAATGCAGAAATAAGACAAGACAACAGACACGGGGGGAACTGTTAATAGGATGACTGGAGGAAGGACCAGGGGATATGATGATTGGGACTGGATAGAAGACCGAAGAGAGGGGAACGAAAGTTGACACACATGAAGGCAGGGGATCGAACGGAGACAGACAGACAAACACTGGACAAACAGAAGAAGACGACAAGGAATGGTGGCGTTTGTGCTGTGTTGTGCTGTGCTGTGCTGTGTTGTGCTGTGCTGTGCTGTGTGTTGCACTGCAGAGCATTAGCGCTGTGCTGTGCTGTGCTGTGTTACGTTGTATTATACTGTGCTGTGCTGTATTAAGCTATGCTGTGCTGTATTAAACTGTGCTGTGCTGTATTAAGCTGTACTGTGCTGTATTAAACTGTGCTGTGCTGTATTAAGCTGTGCTGTGCTGTATTAAAATGTGCTGTGCTGTATTAAGCTGTGCTGTGCTGTGCTGGATTAAGCTGTGCTGTGCTGTGTTGTATTAAGCTGTGCTGTGCTGTGCTGTGTTATGTTGTATTATATTGTGCTGCTGTGCTGTGTTGTATTAAGCTGTGCTGTGCTGTACTGTGTTATGCTGTATTATATTGTGCTGTGCTGCTCTGTATTAAGCTGTGCTGTGCTGTATTAAGCTGTGCTGTGCTGTGCTGTATTAAGCTGTGCTGTTCTGTGCTGTATTAAGCTGTGCTCTGCGCTGCGCTCCGCTGCGTGTGCTTTGTTGTGTTGCGTTGGGCTGGGTTGAATTGGTTTGAGCTGGACTGGGTTGCACTGTGTTGTGTTACTTCATCGCTAAAAACAGATTTCATCGTTTGAAGTTCCGCCTCCTCTCTATTGAAGAAGACTTCACCTCACTACAGCACCATCCATAGTTTTGTACTGGCTGTCACTGATTTCCTGCACGTATCACAATGGATGCTTCTCTCTGATGATGCGTGTTTATTTTTACCACTAATTCAAAAAGTTATTGTTATTATTTTTTATCTTTGAGGTTAAGCTTTGTTAGTTAGAGACGACGTTTTAAATTATTTTTCGTCTAATATCATCAATGGTGAACAGACGTCAAATAAACCACTGAACTGAACTGAACTGATGTTTTCTCTCTTGGAGAATGTTGCCAGGGTTCTGGTCATAGTTGCGGTGGGTTCCTCTACATGCGCTAGATGCACGATGCGCAAGATATCTTGGTTCATCGTCTCGTCCGAAAGACTGGGCAGGCGGAGCCGAAGATGAAAAAAAAATGTAAAAAGTATGGAACAGAAATAAGAGACAGATCGATGAAAAGGAGAACGAGAAGGACGCTTGAAGAAAAGGAAAGAGACAGAAGCTTAAAATGATAGAAAAATCATTGAAACAGTGGACTGGAAAGAAAGAAGCGAGACTGACAGAAGACAGGCTTGAGAGGCAATGAGGAAGGAAGCGTTGAGCAAGAAGACAGACTCGAAACCTGAAGGGAGGGGGACAGAACAAGACAGTCGATACTTTCTAAGCCAGGGAAGGAGGACAGCAGCTTGGCTAGGCTCTTTCCTAACAAGACCACCTTTGCCTGAACAAGACACGCCCTCTGACTGGCTTGTTTGTCCGTCAGTGAAAAAAGTTGATCTGCTGGTCAGCTGGTAGGCTGGTAAATTTCAGACCGGAAGGCTAGTTAGTTTGCCGACTGTGACTGGCTGGTCAGTTGTCAAGTTGGTAGGTTGACCACTTGACTAGCTAGTCGCGCGGTATCTTGGTTGTGGTTTGATTATTTTCTTCTTCTTCTTCTTCTTCTTCTTCTTCTTCTTCTTCTCGAACACTCAAGATGGGGACGCCAGCTCCTCTGACGAATGCTTCCGTGCGCTGTGGGGTCCCCAAGGGCACCGTAGAGCTTCCTCTCCACTGATGTTTGCTCCGTCCTTGTCTGTTGTCTCACAGCTTCATGCAACTGGCAATCCTGCTGGTTGATTTAAAACGCCATCCTCACTGACGACTAGTAGAGAGAACGGCGAAGTACCGTAGGCCTGGACTCGGATGCTCCCCAGTTTGCATATCTACATAATGAAGGGGGAAAACACCTTATGACTCCCAAGAATCATCTTCACGTTATTATTACCTACATCGCTAGCCCAACGGTCCCTGAAACTCAGGGAGACTTTTGAGAGGCCGCAGCACAAGCTCTGTGGTGTTTGTTATCTGCTTGCTGCACGAGAAGTGTGGAGAACAGAGCCAAGAACTTCACATAGTGTCCGTCGATTTGACGAAAGCACTTGATACCGTGCACTGATGTGGTCTCTGGCCGGTTTTACACTAGTCTGGGTGAGTCAAGAAGCTCATCATGCTGATCTCTTTCTTCCATGAGGCTACAGTACAGGAAAATGAAGATGTCTCACATCATTCTTACTGGGTTAAATAGAAAAGAGTAAAAACAAGGCTGAGCTTTAGCCGTCTCCTTCGTTTCCATCTTGTTTGTAGCAATGCTGATGGATGCCTTCAGAGACTTCGACAGGGGGAGGGGGAGGGGGGGGGGTGTATATCCAGTTTGGCACGGATAGCAAACGGTTCAACCTGTAACAACTACAGGCTATAACGAGAGAATCTGAGGCTATTCTGCGTGAGGTCCTCTGTGCGGACGACTGCGCTGACTGCACATCCAGTGCATAACAGACCGCTCCGATTCGCATTAGCCCGTAGACGTGTTGGCCTCACTGTTAGTCTCAACAAGATTTTGACCATCTTGCAGCCTATACCATCACAGGTGCTTAGTGCTCACCTCCACACCTTTGTTGTCAGGAACAACACAAAAAATCAAGACTGTGGACAAGTTCTGTGATCTTGGCAGCACGCTCATCTCTGGACGCTGAGGTAACACTCAAAACTGCAACACCAGCCCTGCCTCCGACAGGTCCAAAAAGAAACTACTGGAGAGTCACCCAGACCCCACCAAAATTGCAGTATAAAGAGCAGCTGTTTTCAGCGTTCTGCTGTACAGCTGGAACGAGTCCACGAGCGTTTTTTCTGCGAGAAAAAAATGCTACATCAAGTGGCAAGACACAGTGTCAAACCTTTGGACACCGAAAGAGTGTCGGCTGCCCAACATCCAGTGTGCCTCCTCATCAAGAGAGAGTTACGACAGGTGGGACATGTCACCAGTACGAAGAAGAGCAGTTACTCCTGAATGCTGCGACACGGCCAGGTGAAGGTAAGGCAGTGTGATCATGGCAGACCTTTCCTGAGGTACAAGGACACACTGAAGGCCAGCCTCAAGAGCTACAACATGGACACAGTCATCTGTGAACAAACGCTCTTGAGAGCCTCCGCTGAAGACACTTGAACCAACAGGTGACGGAGACTTTCCAGCTGAACAGACTGGCAGTCAATCAGGTAAAGAGATACAGGAAGAAGCAGCGCCCAGCTCGTCGACCTCCTTTCCCTGTTACATGCGCGGCCAACTGTGTGCCTCAAAGACAGGTCACCACTTTCAAACGAAGACGCAGTCTGTCGACCCGACTGGAGGTTCCATCATCCCCTTCGGTCTACACAGCCAGTGGTCTAGACGAAGTGAAGATCTCTATCATCTCTGCATGTGGACCACTTTGGGGGGGGGGGGGGGGGGGGGGCGAAGAAGTGAGGATCTCTATCATCTTTGCATGTGGACATGTGGACCACTTTGGGGGGGGGGGGGGGAGAAGTGAAGACCTCTATTATCTCTGAATGAGAACCACTTTTTGGGGGCAAGACGGTGAGCTGAGGAAGATGCTGAAACAGAATCTCTTCTGACGTCATTCTGCCCCCTCCCACAGGCTGTAGAGCACACAGAGATAACCCGACCAGCACAGACGTCAGACGACCTGTAGAGCACACAGAGAGATAACCGACCAGACCAGCACAGACGTCAGACGACAGACGTGTAGAGCACACAGAGATAACCCGACCAGCACAGACGTCAGACGACCTGTACAGCACACAGAGATAACCCGACCAGCACAGACGTCAGACGACCTGTAGAGCACACAGAGATAACCCGACCAGCACAGACGTCAGACGACCTGTACAGCACACAGAGATAACCCGACCAGCACAGACGTCAGACGACCTGTACAGCACACAGAGATAACCCGACCAGCACAGACGTCAGACGACCTGTAGAGCATACAGAGATAACCCGACCAGCACAGACGTCAGACGACCTGTAGAGCACACAGAGATAACCCGACCAGCAGCACAGACGTCACCCGACCAGCACGACCTACCAAGCCTTTATGTCTTCACTGCTTCCACATAGGGGACGAAAAGGACGGGGGGGGGGGGGGGGGGGGGGGGATTGCATGGATCTCAGAGGATTACCGTGTCTGCTTCGCAAAAAAAAGGAGCAATGCCATATTTCTATTGCTACAGCCCGTCATGACGGAATGTCTCCCAGACTTTTGTGAGGAAAAAACAAGTGAATGTCAGGGTCAAAAGAAGACCAGAGTGATGGAGAGACGAAGCTGAAGAGTGTATGTTGTGTGTGGGTGGGTGGGTGGGTGGGGGAGTGTTACGGCGGGGGATGGGGGGTCGTTGTGGCGATGGAAACAAGAAACACAGAAAACAGAAGCGAGAACGAGCAAGATGGGGGAGCGGAAGAAGAGGAAGGGGGTGGGGGTGACAGAGAGGAGGGCAGTACAACACACCAACTGAAAAAAAGCAAAATACCACCCCCCCCCCCCCCCAAAAAAAAAAAAAAAAAAAAAAAAAAAAAAAACAATAACTACTAAAACGAACAAAATGCCTGCTGTCGCCGTTCTCAAGCCAGGAGACCCCGAAGAAGGCCTCGCTGATCGATAATGCTAAATATTGACGAGGCGAATTGAGTTGTGAAGAGAAGTGGTGGTTATGGTAATTATCCCCACCTGACACAAGGGGAAATGGAGCAGGTCTGCAGGAGCCGCTTCAAAGAACGGTGCAGTTTGCGTCCATGGCAACCGGCAGGATGACGGAATGGAAGACACTAAGCCGACATACAAAATTACCATGCGGCGAAGCCTTCCTCAAACACCAACAAACTGAGTCTGCAAAGCTATACAAAGATGAAGAAACCGCAAATGTTACACACACACACAAAAAGAGAAAAGAACAAACGAAACAAAATTCAACGTAGAAATGTCGAACAGTGGAGAGTAAAAACTGCACCGCAAACAATCGATCTGTCGTTATGAATGTGGCTTGGCAAAGATGATGTTCTGGCCAGAAAAAAAAAAAAAACAAAACAAAAAACTAACTAAACTAAATAAATAAAAAACAGCCTGCACGCACAAACAGCGTCATTCCAAAAGCGTCTTGCTTGAGCTAGAAACACCCTGTGTTTCCATGACCTACACGGGAGTCGGGTCAGTCTAAAACAGCCGATAAATCACGGAAGACACCACCACACTCAGGGACAAACAAACAAACGAAAGAACTCCAAAGATTGATCACACAACTGGCGTGGCGCAAAGCCCGCAACTCCCAGATAGATGGAGCCCGGCGGAAGCTGACAGCGCCACAATTACACTTCCACTGCTTGTTACGTGGCCATGGCTTGGCATGCCCGACCACCGTAAAAAACAGCCACCCAGAAAAAATGGCCACAGAACAGAAATGGAGACTGGGTGACGGGAGAGCGAAGAGCGAGGAGAGGAGAAGGGTAAGGGGGGGGGGGGGGGGGGGGGGGGGGGGGGGGAGTGCGTGCACGGATCGATGACTCTAGCAGGGTGTGAGAAGCGGATTCATCCGTCTCATTGAGAAGTGTCATTCATTTCACGGGGGTTTGAAGGGAAAAAAAAAACCTGACTGACTGGGCCAAGATTTTTTTTTTTTAATATATGAAAAAAATATATTCTTAATAGAACAATGTTAATGGTGGAGTTTAAAGTGTTGTGCAATATGCCTCCCTGTATCATAACACCCATGTGTTAAATTTCATCTCTCTTGGTCATTTTCTCGTCTGTCGGTCGTATTCTTTTCTTGTTTTTTTTTTTTTTTTTTTTTTTTGTTTTTTTTTTCAAAAGTTAATTCGGTCATTCGGGGCAAAATGAAGAAAAGAACGAAAGGTTGAAATGAACGGATATCTTCGTCCATTCTCTTGTATTTTTTCTTCACTTTCTGCATTTGAAAAAAAATCACTATACGACTGATGGCCTATTGCACTAACTGTGGTTCTAGATACTGTATGACTGATGACCCATCACACTGACTGCTGTTCTACACACTGTGTGACTGATGATGATCCATCACACTGACTGTGGTTCTACACACTGTGTGACTGATGATGACCCATCACACTGACTGTGGTTCTACACACTGTGTGACTGATGATGACCCATCACACTGACTGTGGTTCTACACACTGTGTGACTGATGACCCATCACACTGACTGTGGTTCTAGATACTGTATGACTGATTCTACATCACAATGACTGCTGTTCTACACACTGACTGACTGATGACCCATCACTGACTGTGGTTCTACACACTGTGTGACTGATGATGACCCTACACTGACTGTGGTTCTACACACTGTGTGACTGATGATGACCCATCACACTGACTGTGGTTCTACACACTGTGTGACTGATGACCCATCACACTGACTGTGGTTCTACACACTGTGTGACTGATGATGATCCATCACACTGACTGTTCTGACACACTGTGTGACTGATGACCCATCACACTGACTGTGGTTCTACACACTGTGTGACTGATGATGACCCATCACACTGACTGTGGTTCTACACACTGTGTGACTGATGATGACCCATCACACTGACTGTGGTTCTACACACTGTGTGACTGATGACCCACCATCACACTGACTGTGGTTCTACACACTGTGTGACTGATGATGACCCATCACACTGACTGTGGTTCTACACACTGTGTGACTGATGATGACCCATCACACACACTGACTGTGGTTCTACATCACACACTGTGTTCTGACTGATGACCCATCACACTGACTGTGGTTCTACACACTGTGTGACTGATGATGACCCATCACACTGACTGCTGTTCTACACACTGTCTGACTGATGATGATGACCCATCACACTGACTGTGGTTCTACACACTGTGTGACTGATGATGACCCATCACACTGACTGTGGTTCTACACACTGTGTGACTGATGATGACCCATCACACTGACTGTGGTTCTACACACTGTGTGACTGATGATGACCCATCACACTGACTGTGGTTCTACACACTGTGTGACTGATGATGACCCATCACACTGACTGCTGTTCTACACACTGTGTGACTGATGATGACCATCACACTGACTGCTGTTCTACACACTGTGTGACTGATGATGACCCATCACACTGACTGTGGTTCTACACACTGTGTGACTGATGATGACCCATCACACTGACTGTGGTTCTACACACTGTGTGACTGATGATGACCCATCACACACTGACTGTGGTTCTACACACTGTGTGACTGATGATGACCCATCACACTGACTGTGGTTCTACACACTGTGTGACTGATGACCCATCACACTGACTGTGGTTCTACACACTGTATGACTGATGATGACGACCCATCACACTGACTGTGGTTCTAGATACTGTGTGACTGATGATGACCCATCACACTGATGACTGCTGTTCTACACACTGTGTGACTGATGATGACCCATCACACTGACTGTGGTTCTACACACTGTGTGACTGATGACCCATCACACACTGACTGTGGTTCTAGATACTGTATGACTGATGATGACCCATCACAATGACTGCTGTTCTACACACTGTATGACTGATGATGACCCATCACACATGTAAAAAAAAAAAGAGAAAGTTCCAAGAAATGAAAAGAAGAAGAACAAAGAATGAATGCAAACATTGTTGGCATCACACATGTGGGAATGACAAGACAAAAAAACCACGCATAGGATGGAAAAAGGATGACATACAATGATATTCCCAGCACAGATGCGCAAAGAAAAGAGGTACGGGCTTGTTAAATATCATGCTCTCTCACTGTTTGTCCTTTCTCGCTTTAAAAGCCCCCCCCCCTCTCTCTCTCTCTCTCTCTCTCTCTCTCTCTCTCTCTCAGCCTAGAAAATAGAACATCTCTCTCTCTCTCTTTCAGCTTTGAAAACAGAACATCCCTCTCTCAGTTTAGACAATAGAACATCTCTCTCGCTCTGTCTCTCTCTCCTCTCTCTCTCTCTCTCTCTCTCTCTCAGTTTAGAAAAAAGAACATCTCTCTCTCTCAGCTTAGGAAACAGAAACTCGTCTCTCTCTCTCTCTCTCTCTCTCTCTCTCTCTCTCTCTCTCTCTCTCGTTTCGCAAAGAATAGAACATCGATTCGGGGGTGGAGCGGAGAGGGAACGAGTGGGAGGGTCACTTGTGTGTTCATCGGCGGAGACCGCAGACAACGAGGTGGACTGTGGTGTTGGCGATTGTTCGGCAGAAAGTGGGGCTGGAGGGAGTGACCGACTGTGTCAGTGTAGGTGGATGGGGGCAATGAAATGGGGTGGGGTGTGATTCTGACAAGGAGATGATTAGTTTGGGGCTGGGGAGGGGGGTGGTGGCTTGTCATGGTGTGATGTTTGTTGATTCAGGGACATAGGGGAAAAGAAAGGGGCGGGAACAGGGGGTGGTGTGTGTGTTTTTTTTGTTTTTTTGTTTGTGTTGGGGGGGGGGCGCGAAGTGTCAACATAGGACTGTGGTATCTTGGGATTGTGGGTCAACGGTCCTCTGCGACATGCAGACGGAGCCAGAGACAGACAGACAAACAGACAGGAAGACAGTGTGAAAGAAATAGAAAGAAGAATAGACAGAGAGGAATGAAACAGGGAGTCCGATTCAAATACTGAAAATAAAGCCGGGCGGACAGGCAGACAAAAAGGCCGAGATTCCATCGTTAACAATGTAACATGGGTATTGTTGGCAAAAGCTGGTTCTTATTCTGAAAAACAAATGTCATAGAATGTATGCACTTCAAAACATATTCATACTAAGAAAACAGCGTTCAGTCTGAGAAAAATAAACGTCAGTTTCGCAAATTCAATCAAACTTGAGAAGGACATATAAACAGTCTATTGAAGGTACTATCGGTGTTTGTGCATTTAGGTATTTAAAGCTTTTTTCCCTTTTAACTGTTTTTAAACGAGTCAGTTTTATAACAGAACGTCGGTTGGAACTGGGTTTTGTTTACCTTTAGATTGCATACCTTTTGATAAGTGTTCTACATTTTGATAAGTGTTCTACCATAACCCGTTCCTTGTGAATCAGTCCGATTTGGTTGTCACTGTGCTCTGCAAATCCCAAAATTGGACAAAATGGTCAGGCTTTTCAAATTCTTGAATCTCCCAAACAAAGAGTCAATAGAATGAAAAGTACAGTAAACAATGAAATGAAGTATAATGGAAAAGATGGACCGACACACAAGGGATGGAGTACTACTCTGGAGTCTCACCTAGAGGCGAAAGGCGACACCAGACAAGGGAAGCAAGTGGTTCTGTTCACAGGACAGAATTCCATTTGCCCCATATGGTGTCAGTGAGGGATTTAATGTGTACAGGTTAATACCCTTTCTTCCCCCCCCCCCCTCCCCACCCCCCCCCTCGCTGTCTCTTCCTTTTGTTATCTTTTATATGTATAAGTATTTGCTATGTCTCCGTCATGATGACATGGGAACTGTTTGCCTGTGGCTCTCTCCCCTGCCCCGCCTCTCATCCTCATCCATATCCCTTTATTCATTCAGTACACTGGAAGTGAAGGAACAAACACATTGTCGTTGTCACATTACTATCAGTCCCCCCCCCCCCCCCCCCCCAAAAAAAGAAAATAAATGAATAAAATGATAATAATAATAAATTAATGAAAAGAACGTTTCGTCCAGCAAAAGAGGGCAAACACCATGTGGAACATACACTACCATAAGGATGTGAGGAGTCCGAGGACAGACAACCTGTCACTGCAGCCAGGAATCTAACCCCCATAATCTTCAACTTCTCACTGGGGCTTGAGATATCCAGTCAACGACAACAGTTCGGTCACTGACAACTCAGAGACAACACACTCGATCAGTGACAACATCTCAATTAATGACACCAACTCAATAAATGACAACCATTCAATCACTGACAGCAATCACACCAACTCAAAAAATGACAACCATTCAATCACTGACAGCAATCACACCAACTCAATAAATGACAACCATTCAATCACTGACAGCAATCACACCAACTCAATAAATGACAACCATTCAATCACTGACAGAATAAAACAACTCAATTACTGACAACAAGACGATAACTCAATAACTGACAACAATAAAACAACAAAAATCACTAACAGTAACTCAACAACTCAATCACTGACAACAATACGACGACTCCATCTTTTACAACCCCTTCAGCATCTCGGTCACTGACAACTTAATAACAACGCCATCACTGACAACAGCTCCGTCGCTGTCAACAACACAATCACTGACAACAGCTCCGTCACTGTCAACAACTCAACCACTGACAACAGCTCCGTCACTAACAACTCAATCACTGACAACAGCTCCGTCACTGTCAACAACTCAATCACTGACAACAGCTCCGTCACTGTCAATAACTCGATCACTGACAACAGCTCCGTCACTGTCAACAACTCAATCACTGACAACAGCTCCGTCACCGTCAACAACTCAATCACTGACAACAGCTCCGTCACTGTCAACAACTCAATCACTGACAACAGCTCCGTCACTGTCAACAACTCAATCACTTGCAACACCTCCGTCACTGTCAACCACTTAATCACTGACAAAATCTCAACATTCAGTAACAATTCAGTCAATAACGACAACATTATTTTTTCGTTATCAGTATAAAAAAAGTACTTATAATTAATGCCGCCTATCCTACGTTACAGACCAAACTCTAAGCGCTTTTTATTCCATTCTGTTTACACGACGGGCCCTCTACCCGGATAGAGCCAAGAGAGGAGTTCCCTGCTGGCACTAAATCGGTCGTTTCTCTATCGTTCTGTCGAATAGCAGTCACTCCTTTTTTCATTCATTCTTTCCGTCTTTCGGCGCCTGCTGTGTGTATATGTGCCGAACTGACCTTCTCCTCCGGAAGTCCAAATTTGGCCTTCTCTTCACCAAGTTGGTGTTGGGATTGTATGTCTATGTGTGTAAAACCCTAATTACTGACAACCGTACGACTAAGTCGCTGAGAAACTGTACAATCTCTCAATCACTAAGTCACTGACAACAGTACAACAACTCAATCGCTGACAACAGCTAAGCCACTGACAACTCTATCACAAAGAACAACTGAATCATAATACAAGTCAACCATTGTCAACAAGACAACAACTCAATCACTGACAACAACACAACAATTCAGGTCACTGACAACAACACCACAACTCAATCACTGACAACAACACCACAACTCAATCACTGACAACAACACAACAACTCAATCACTGACAACAACACAACAACTCAATCACTGACAACAACACCACAACTCAATCACTGACAACAACTCAATCACCGACAAGAGTACGATCGTTAACACCAGCTCAGCCACAGCAAACAACTCCATCACTGTCTCACGCACAGCCCATGTTTTTAATGCGGATTGTGAACCGTCAACAACCACTTGAAGCTCTATTGAGAAACACACACACGCACACACACACACACACACACACACACACACAGTGTCCGATGGAAAACCTCATCAGACTGTACTAACTATCTGACAATAATTGAGAAAAGAAAGAGAAACAGACGATTTAAACAGAGGTGAAGAGAGAGAGAGAGAGAGAGAGAGAGAGAGGAGAGAGAGAGAGAGAGAGAGAGAGAAAGAGGAGAGAGAGAGAGAGAGAGAGGAGAGGAGAGAGAGGAGAGGAGAAGAGAGAGAGAGATTGGAGATTTGAGAGAGAGGAGAGAGAGAGAGAGAGCAAAGTGGAATGCGTATTTGTTATTTTGTTTTGTTCTTAATTAATCATGGGAAGTCTCTTCACACAAAAACCCTCGGCTGACGTCAAAACGCAGCCATAAAAATAAACATCTGCAACGGAGTTTTTGATGCAGGCGAAATGAGGTCCTCGGATTTTATCTACTCCACAGCAGTATTGAACGAGGCTTGGCGTGAGGAAAAAGAAAAAAAAAGGTGAAATCAGGAAGGGCTCAGCACGTTTTGGACAGGGGAGCAATGAGGGAGAAGGGAGAGGGCGGAGTCAGTCAAAAAGCGCCAAAATGGGGGGGGGGGGAGGAGGGGAGGGGGAGAAATGCAGAGGGAAAAGAGTGATGAGGCTTGGGTGAGGAGGTTCCGGAAGGGGGAGGGGGGGGGGGGGGGGCATGAGAAAACGGAAGAGAGGGGAAGAAAGAGACGGAGGAAGGAAGCTGGGATTAGAGGGAGAGGAGAGCAAAAAAAAAAAAGAAAAAAAAAAAAAAAAAGGAAAAAATCCAGGAATTGTGTGCCTGTATATTCGCATTGTTGCACATACATATGTGTGTATACATGTGTTTGTGAACAGACTGAAAAAGCATAACAGAAAAAAAAAAACATTGCGCTTGAGAGAACAAAACTCTATAATAAAATATCACACACACACACACACACACACACACACACACACACACACACACACACACACACACACATATATATATATATATATATATATATATATATATATATATATATATATATATATAAACACAATGAAAAAGCAAACGAGCAAGTTCTTCTTTTCAACGTTTCGGCTCTGGGCTTTCCTCAGGGACGACTTTTTTAAAATCAAATTTTAATCAGTTAAAATAGAGAAATTACAAGATGCGCCGAAAGAAGACAGTCCTCAGAGATTTCAATTCAAAATGGACACACATCTGTAAGACAGAAAAATAAATATACATGGTATTCGTTATAAGTTACAACAATGTAAGTGAAAAGAGAAAGAGAATTTAATAAAAGAAAATAATAAAATAAAAAGAAATGAAAAACAGCTGACTTACCATGCAAATGGTAAACAACGAAATAACCATTCAATTAAACATACAGATATGAAGACATTTTTTTTGTTCCTGGTCAGCTCAGTTACATCAGATAGAAGCAAATGAAGGTGGGATTATACTATGATTAGAGGGACTAAAAATGGCTTACAGATGTCTACTTTGGGCCTGAAACATGTCCACATGTAAACCACCGAATTTTCAAAAAAATGATTTATCAAATACATACGAGTTCGGTGTTTTTTGCTTAAATCAACCCCCAAAAAGCTTATAAGGAGTCCACTTAGCAAAAAAATCATTATATACCATATTTTTGTGCGCTATGAACTCTTCAATATTGTGTATGTATTTTAACTTATTTACAAAGCTTGTACAGTAGGCATATTTCCATTTGATTTACAGTGGTACAAATATTCTTTAGTAGATGCCAAACTGAAATAAAAGATTGATCAATGCTTACATCTTTATCAGAACCAAGAACAGCCAGTGGTTCTGTAATTAGTAAATTCGACACATTGTGACTTTTTTCATTCATTGTATACATCAAAGAATTCAAAAAATCTTTAACAATACCACAGTGCCAGAACATATGAGTGATACTGTACTTTGTGGCGTGACAAAAACTACATAACTCACTGTTCCGTACACCAGTGTTTTTAAGAATAACATTTGTCCCAAGACACCTGTGGACTACTCTAGGCTGAAAAACCACTTCATTTTTACATCAAATATCTTGTGAAGATATAAGAAGCATGTATCCCAGTCATTTTCAACATTCAGTTTTTGGTCCCATCTTTCGCAGCATTTTGACCGTGTTTTATCATCACTAAGTGTATCATAGTATGATTTTGACCCTTTAAATACAGACAGATGTTATTTCTTTTTAAACAAGTAGATATTTCTATACATTTATTGTTATGAACATCTATTTTTGTATTTCGTATATGTTCAGTTATTGCTTTCTTACACCCCAGAAAAAGTAATAAAAATCTATATGGACATCATATTTTTGTTTGAAATCTTCATATGGACTAAACTTTCCATTTTGAAGCAGGAAATCTCTGCAATATTGTGTACTCCTTTACTAATCCATGTTTTTTACCAACAATATTGTTTCTTGTCTATCTGTTTTTTTCAGATTATAAAACATCGGATCTGCACGTAGTTCACTAGAGTTTTTACTACTATTTTGTAGAAAAAAAATCTTTGTATGCATCAAACACTTCTGTCCAGAATACATCAAATTTTGAAAAGGTAGTGACGACTTCAGGTCCATATTTTTCAAGAACATTTAGAATTGGAAAATTGGTTGTCGCAATTGTCTTATATTTATGTTTTGTCGTCCGAAGAAATTTCAATTTTAATGAACTAGCAACGGGTTTTAGTTCTGGTCTTCCGATACTGCCGTTTCTTAAACGTTTAAGCGCCGTTTTTTCTGTTAATTTTATCTTTTTTTTCTTGTTCCTTGCAAACTTGTAACCATGGCAATGCAGAGTCTGAAAGAAACTATTTGGTGGGTTGTGTAGAAGAATCTACAGATAAATTATTTTTGATAAAATTAAGGATTTCAGAACCGCCACCCTTCCCGAAGGTGTATGTCATGTCTTTTAGTCCAAATCTTAAGCAAAATATTTACATCTGCTAATTTCTCTGAATAGTTGACATGTTCGCAGTTTTGTACATCATTAGTAAACCAAACACCTAAAATTTTTAACTTTGGTGGATTCCGTTCAATTTCTAAGTGGTCCATGTGACGAAACCGGGGAGTTTTTACCACTACCCAACCAAACTGCGCTAGTTTTCTCACAGTTCATTCTCAAGCCTGACTTTGAACTCAATATATATATAGTGTATTTATGCAAGTTTCAAATTATTTTTTATCACCCGCTAAAAGAAATCCTGTATCATCTGCATACTGAGAAAACTTGTGTTCAACATTATTTTTTTTAAGAATTCCATGTATGTTCTCATTTTCGCGTACCATGATTGCCAGGATTTCTACACATAAGATTAATAAATACGGGTGACAGTGGGTCACCCTGTCTACAACCTCGTCCGACGTCAAACCATTGAGAGACTTGACCATTAGCAAAAACACATGATTTAATATTTGAATAAAATGATTCCACCCATTTACAAATTCCTGATTGAAAACCAAATACTTTGAATACTGTAAACATGAAGTCCCAGCGAACGGAGTCAAATTCTTTCTCGAAGTCTACATTTAGTAAAAGTCCAGGTAAACTGTGTTGGTCTAAATATACTATGGTGTCGTAAATGAGCCTGAAATCGTCACCAATATATCGGTTTTGAATAAAAACCAGTTTGATCCTCATTGATAAGCTTCGGAAGAACGGTTTTCAAACGATTTGCTATGCAAGATGAGCCAATTTTATATATAAATATTTAACAGTGAGAATGGCCTCCAGTTCTTTATGAAGTTTCGTGGTTTATCCCCTTTAGGAATACAAATTATGACTCCTTGTCTTTGGACACACGAAAGCTCTCCTTTTTTTGAATCCTGCGTTCAGTGCCCTAACAACAAATATACCAATCCTGCTCCAAAATCCACTAAACAAATTCTGCTGTGAAGCCATCTTTTCCTGGACTTTTTTATTGTTTTCCATATTTTTAAAACTAAAGTTGCTTCTTCCAGAGTAATCTCTCCTACATTTTTCACCTCCGTTTCTAAAAGTGGAACATTCTTTGCAAGATCATTAATTATAGCCATCAACATTTCTTCTTTTATGTAAGTTTTCATAAAAACACTGAACTTCCTTCAAGATGTCTTTTTGATCATTCAGAGTGTTACCATATTTGTTGGTTAGACTAGCCATGCTTTCACTCACATAATGTCGCTTTTCCAGGTTGCAAAAGTAGATATTAACCTTAAGAGCACTCCCTCTATTCTTTCTTTCGTATAACTTTAAGTTGCTCTTTTTTAGACTCTTTTACTTTCACTTCTTTTTCGCTTTTAGTTTCCTTACCGTCCATCTGATGTGTTTCTTGTTGTAATCCCAAGGGACTTCTTTATTTTTGGTTCTACTGAAATTATCAAACAATCCTTCAATCTGCCTTTCTTTGATTATCACTCAGTGAATTAGAGCTAACCGGCACAGGCCCCCAACAGAGAACAAATCGAAATTTGCCGGTTAACAAAAGTGATTCAGTATCACACATTGCACCCATGTATATAGATAGATAGATATACTGACTGCTAGCGGTTCAGAAACAAAATCCAATGGCACCCCAAAGCAGCCAGTAAAGAATTGAAAAGTAACATG
>JADBJO010000309.1:392500-400000 GCA_016801955.1 Conus betulinus
AGCTCCCTGGGGAGAGTCCCACACTGACATCATCACCTGACAAACCTCCACTGCTGCACCTCCACACTGTTTACACTGACATCATGATCTGACAAACCTCCACTGCTGCACCTCCACACTGTTTACACTGACATCATGACCTGACAAACCTCCACTGCTGCACCTCCACACTGTTTACACTGACATCATCACCTGACAAACCTCCACTGCTACTCGTCCCCACTGTTCACACCTGCAACCTGTTGACAGAAAAAGCCTCACCCCCCCCCCCCCCCCCCCCCTCCTCTAACCCCTTTCCTCCACCCTCCCTTCTCCACGCTCCTTTCTTCCTCCTCCCACCCAGCTTTGTCTCTGGATCCCTGTACATACCTGTGAGTACCCTCGTTGACACGCTTTCTGCTTGACATTCCCAAGCCAATCAAGTCTCTCTGACTATGTAAATTGATATTGGTGGGGTCATCTCTGTGCGTACTGATCTTTGTCCACCGTCCCCCATTATCCCTAGTGACTTGGCTCCTGCCTCCTTGTATTCCTGTGTCCCTTCTCAGTGTACCGCAGTCTCTGCGAGTCCCAGCCTCTAAATGTCATTTGTCTCTGTGCCTTGGTCTCTGTATGTCTGTTCTCTGTCCTCGTTTCAATTTGTCCCTATTCACGTGTCCGGCTTATGTATCCTGGTCCATTTAGGTCTCTTTTCTACATGTCTACACATGTCCTTTCTCTGTATGTCTCGGTCTCCTTACGCTCTATACGTGTCCCAGTTCCTATTTGTCCCTTCTTCACGTGTCCTAGTTTCCATTTGTCCTGGTATATACATATTCCTTTCGTATTTGTCCTTCCCTGCGTGTCCAAGTCTCCATTAAGTTTTGGTTTCTATATGTACCGGCTCCATGTGTCCCTGTCTCTCTGTTTCTCTTCGCTGTTTCTCCACGTCTCTCTATTTTATTCCGCAATGTGTCCCAGTCTCTCTGTGTCTCTTGGCAATGTGTCCCAGTCTCTCTGTGTCTCTTGGAAATGTGTCCCACTCTCTCTGTGTCTCTTGACAATGTGTCCCAGTCTCTCTGTGTCTCTTGGCAATGTGTCCGTCCCACCCTGTGTCTCAATGTGTCCCACTCCTCTGTGTCTCAGTGTGTCCCAGTCTCTCTGTGTATCTTGGAAATGTGTCCCAGTCTCTCTGTGTCTCTTGGCAATGTGTCCCAGTCTCTCTGTGTCTCTCGACTCGACAATGTGTCCCAGTCTCTCTGTGTCTCTTGGCAATGTGTCCCACTCTCTCTGTGTCTCTTGGCAATATGTCCTAGTCTCTTTGTGTCTCTCGGCAATGTGTCCCAGTCTCTCTGTGTCTCTTGGTAATGTGTCCTAGTCTGTTTCCCTTCGATGTGAACTCACGTCTGTTTCTCTTTGCTCTGTGTGTCACGTTATCTGTTTCTCCTTCCCCTGTGTCCACGTCTCTCTCTGTTTCTATGTCTCCAACACAATGGAGTAGAAGAACTGATGAGTCAAGACAGAACTCTTTGATCATGTGTTGTCAATGGCAGATGTATAATGAAAGATTTAGCCATCATGTGTTGTCAATGGCAGATGTATAATGAAAGATTTAGCCATCATGTGTTGTCAATGGCAGATGTATAATGAAAGATTTAGTCATCATGTGTGTCAATGGCAGATGTATAATGAAAGATTTAGCCATCATGTGTTGTCAATGGCAGATGTATAATGAAAAAGATTTAGCCATCATGTGTTGTCAATGGCAGATGTGTATAATGAAAGATTTAGCCATCATGTGTTGTCAATGGCAGATGTATAATGAAAGATTTAGCCATCATGTGTTGTCAATGGCAGATGTATAATGAAAGATGTAGCCACTCCACAGATAGATGCCGTCATTTTTTCAATACTCAGCGAGCCAAATAAAGACAACACTTTGAGATTCAAGCCTGTCGTTGTTTGTAACAATGGATTCCTGTGAATTCCTGACTTTCTAGGTGAAATAAACACGATGCAAATTCTTCTCTCCAATAATGTATCCTATCCTTAGATGACGATATCACTTTTTCTTGTGAACCCAGGCTCATAACTGTGCTGTTGTGATTTACAAAAGAAGAAGTCAAAACGCACGACCAACCTTCCACAAAAGCAGACAGCATTTTTATATCTGCTGAGACTGCAGAATCTGGTACTTACTACTCACCACGTTGTCATAGAGATCGACCACAACAGAAATCAATGTCAATTAGATCAGCGTGTCTGCACCCGAGCATATGTGAAGACAGACGCAAACCGTGTCTTTGGAGCCGATGCAGTCCTTCACAGGGGTGGCTTTTTCTCCTTTGTCTTGAAATCACTGTGTGTGTGGGAGGTGATCGACATAATGCCACTTTCAGCAGCTGGTCTTTTTGTTGTTTTTCCTCTCTAGGACAGACCCTACACTGTCTGAAGCCACAGAATATCCAGACTTCAAAATGAAAAGCTCCTGCTATTGAAAACCACCTCGTCCAAGACGAACACTATACTGCCCTCAGCAGTGTCACGCCTCCGACAACATCATTCCGCCTCGTTCCAGACAAAGCAATCATACCGTCCTCAGCATCGTCACCCCTTTAACAACAGTATATCAGGAAGGAAAGCCTTCTGTCCCGTCTCTCCTGTTGTGCGCATGCAGTATGCTACTGACACGGAGTGTCACAAAGCAACCATCATCCACAGTCCTTAGCCACAGTATGAAGACAAGATGAACTGAGCAGGTCTACGGTCGGCATTGTAACGTCCAGTATTCTCCTGCCATTCACTATATTACCTTTGCTACAGCTGGTTAAAGCTACCTTTTTTCTTCCCCTCTCCCTCCCACCCCTTTCCCTTAAAGCTAGCTTGAAAAGAGCGTGGTTTAATCATATAAGACTATGTGTCGTTCTTATCCTGTCAAAAGTCTGTTTCCAGAATTCTTGTTTTGTGGTGGAGTTATATGTAGGGATTGAATGTCGGTTTGGCACAATTTGGCTTCTTACAACGAAGCTGGTACAGCAGGCGTGCATGTGTGGGGGTGGGGGTGGGGGGTGGGGGAGAAGGGGAAGAGATTATTTATTAGCAAAAAGAATTTCTTGGGTAGATTTAGATGAAAGCTATAGTGCTTGACCTCTCTCTCTCTCTCTCTCTCTCTCTCTCTCTCTCTCTCTCTCTCTCTCTCTCTCTCTCTCTCTGTGTGTGTGTGTGTGTGTGTGTGTGTGTGTGTGTGCGTGTGTGTGTGTGTGTGTGTGTGTGTGCGTGCGCGCCCTGTGTGTGTGTGTCATCAGGTGTGAAGACAACTGCATGAAAAAGGATACTTTAGGTGTAATAAATAGAAACGTTTCGCCAGTTCTTACGCATTTAATGTTGATGTAAGAAAAGGCCGTGATATTTCCTCCGCTGAGCGCGGAATTACATTTCTAACGTGACGGCAAACTGCCTAACAAAAACATAAAGGGAATATATTACTTTCAAAGATATTGTTTTAGAAACAGTTGGGGCCATCTCGTGCACTCACCCACCTACAACGTATTTACGGGGAGATAATCACACGCAGATACACAGGTTCACACTCTCAAATTAACACCACCACACTACGACCCTCCTCGAAATCCACCACCACCACCCTCATCATCACCGACATCACCGATAACTATCGATCCTATCGTCAGTTTCAAAAGCATTAATTTCCAACAACAGCGACAGAAGGTCATCATGGCATCACACCCTCCTGTCAAAGGAAAGATGTAAACATCAGCAGCAGAAAAAAGCATATGTGACGAGAGGTCACCGTGACATAAATCAGCTCTAAATAAGCGAGAACACTAAAAAAAAAAAAAAAAAAAAAAAAAAAAAAAAAAATGAGCTGTCTGCAAGGGAGGTAACCCTGAAGAATAGATTACTTTGACGTGTTCTCCACTCCCTGGAGAGTGCCACCTGCTGTCAGCACGGACCCCAATTCTCTGCCTCGCCACTTTTCACTGACACATTCTGATAACAAAGGAGGACCCCTCCCCTCCCCTTTCTCACTCCCACTCTCTACCAGCTTTCTTTGTCTTTGGATCGCTGTCCATGGCGGTGGAGTTGTCGTTGACTGAGCTCCGCGTCAACACTCCTTGATCGATACGCTGTGTGTACACTCCCAGGATCCTGAGCGCGTGTTGATGGATAGTTCTGGAGCCCCATCTGTGTCTCCCCAGCTCTGGTCTGTGGGGTCCTATTTCTATTGGGCTGCTAAACAAAGCCCGGCTGCTTTCCGTCGATAGGCGACAGGTGCTGCGTGGTGGTCATTAAACCTTTTGAACACCTTCTGTTACATGACTGTTGTACAGGTCCGTTAGTGCTGGGGTTTTATCCATATCATCCATTTTTCAGAAATCTCACAGAAATCGAATTTCACAGATATATGCTCAGAAGATACAGCGAGTTAAGCACTATGCGGGCCCGTCTGATTTACAGGTCATCAAAATGTGATCCCATCGCCCTATTTCATCCCAACTACACTGGTTGCCTGTATCTCGTAGCATCAATACACACAAATTCCAGTCGTCTGTCAGTATGATCTAAAGTAGTGCCTTCCACACCTCTCTAAACTCCCTGAACTATACATCTTTTCTCTGTCTCTTCATTCTTCTGTTGTTACATTGATCAGCCGAATCCCCATCAGCGGGAAGAATGTCAAGAGGAAGCATTCTTTTCCTAGTACGGCGCTGCCATCTGAAGTAAGCCGCCATGTTGAATTTGAGAGATCTAAACTCTCTCATCTAAATTCCAAAAAAAAAAATAATAATAAAATTTTTTTTTAAATGCGTCTCTTCTCATTCTAATATTTACTTATGCCACTCCAAATACAATTTAATTTACCTCCAGTTTAGTTATGCTGAGTCCGTCAAGTCATGGCTACCTTTATTAAGAATAAAGGATACATATTTTTTCATCCTGTCATCATGAAAAGAACAAACAAAAAAAACACAACTTGCAGAACATGAAGAAAAATCAAGGAAAGACAAAGCAACTGAAAATTTTCAAAGAACCCAAATCTAAAAAAAAAAAATTCAGAATTCTACTCAAAACGTACAACAATAAAAAAAAAAAAAAAAAAAAAAAAAAAATTAGGCTTAAGAGGATAAAGAAACAAGTGATAAAATTATCCAGAAGAAAGAAACAGAAAGGACGAGAAAGGGAAAAAAAAAGAGAGGAGCTGATGGAGATAGACGGAGGTGGAGATCATTATGAATCAAAGTGGCCATTAATGAACTTCTCATCGTCGGTTTTAATTTCTTTTTTTTCTAATCGAGGAACGTGTTTTGAAGACATTACTTTTTCCACGTGCGTGCGTGCGTGTGCCTGCGCGTGCGTGTGCTTGCGAGTGCGTGCTTGGGGGAGTGCGCGCATACGTACGTGCGTGCGTACGTGCCTCTGTGTGTGTGTGCGTGTGTGTGTGTGTGTGTGTGTGTGTGTGTGTGTGTGTGTGTGTGTGTGTGTGTGTGTGTGTGTGTGTGAGAGAGAGAGAGAGAGAGAGAGAGAGAGAGAGAGACAGACAGACAGACAGACAGACAGACAGATAGGAAGTACTTCAGTTCTGTCAGTGCGAATACATTTTTTGTCGTCCGTGATGTGTGTTTACATATGTACGTACTTTCTACATGTCTTCGCGCGTACTAACCTCTTGTATCATAAATGGTCTTATAAGCGCGCTGGGCTGGGCTCCCGAAAAAGATAAAGCGCAACGAAACAAATGTGCATTGTTGTTTCTCATGCATAAGGCTTTCAGTGGTGTTAAGCTGCCGCTAGCTGACTGTTTTTCGGGGGCCGGCAGTGGTAGCAGTCCAGCTGGTGAGCCGACACAACGCTGAAGCAGACTTCGTTTTCCTTACATCGGCTTCGGCACCAGAACGTGGCAATGGGAATGTGGCCCTGGGTCTTGTTGCCATGGAGATGGGCCACCACGGGACTCCGCTCCAAATGGATTGAGGTCTCTGCACACTGGTGCATGAAAAGATCAACGCTGAGGATCTCCTACCTGGGGTCTTGATCACATGGCGCCCTGCGCGTTTGGCTGTGTGGGAATTGTTTATCGATCTGTGTCATGTTTCACTGGCTTGTTTGTTTATTGGTTTTGGTGCATTATATTATTCATTATACGTGAGGAAGATGAGTGTCAGAATGCTAGTCTTTCAGCAGTCTGTTTCCTGTTTTGACTGGGGTACCATCCGTGTGTACTCGGCACCCTGAGCATCCTAACATGTACGTAGTTTGGGGAGGCAGGCATTCACACTGTCTTAAGCATAACGTGCCTGAGAGAGAGAGAGAGAGAGAGAGAGAGAGAGAGAGAGAGAGAGAGAGAGAGAGAGAGAGAGAGAGAGAGAGAGAGAGAGAGAGAGAGACAGACAGACAGACAGACAGACAGACAGACAGACAGACAGACAGACAAAGAGAAAGAGAATGTTGTCTATAGCCCAGCCGACCGCAATGTGCCGTAACAGATCTATCATACCGTCGAAGTCAACTCTGAAGTCAGATTTGAAAAAAAAAAATACGCACACAATTTACTAAAAAAATACTCTTCCGAAAACAGACTGGAATTTCGTTAAAAGCTTTCTTCCGTAGAACACACACACACACACACACACACACACACACACACACACACACACACACACACACACACACACACACACACGTACACGTACACACACACACACACACACACACACACACACACACACTTAGATCAGATGGAAAATGTTGATCTCTTTCAAAAATTCAAAACTCACATCAGGTGGGACATCTCTGAACAGGGATTTCATGGAGTGTGCTGCAACGTATTTATGTCTGACATGAAAGTCCCAACACTGTATATAGAGCATGTGTCACTGAGTGGTGCGTCACACAGAATGCAGCACGGGGCCTCTTCACATGCAACCTTTCAAAGATAAGAATGGCTGTAAAAGGGCACCAGGCTGTGTCTTCTTTACTGCCGCCGGTGAAGCATGATAAAACCTCTTCCAGGTTTGGCCGGATGTAGAAGCGTTTGTTAGCCGTCTACGAGTGCCATTCCTCTTGCCGGAAGTGTATGACAACCTGAGCTTTGGGCTTCAAACTGGTGTGAAGATAGAACACCCACTCAACTGTTTCTGTGGGGCATTCTTGGCAAGTTGATCGATCACCTTATAGCCTCGAACGCCCACATCATCGGGAACCCAAGCAAAACCTAATGTTGTATCCAGCAGATTCAAGACAGGTGTGGAGATCAAATAACATTACAAAAAAGATGACGTGCAGCTATCCACACCTATACTTCAACAGTGAACTACCAATACCAGGCGCCACAGCCTGAACTTCCATGGTCAGCGTCACGCGCAGTGCTGAAGAACAGCTCAGCTCAGAAAGACGTTGCCGTCGTCGACAGTTGAAGGTAGTTCAGCTCCCCACCATTCCCCAGACTACATAGTTATCCGCGGTCAATCACTTAGTGTTTGTTATTTGTTTGTTTGTTTGATG
>JADBJO010000309.1:405000-415000 GCA_016801955.1 Conus betulinus
CCCCCCCCCCCCTCTCTCTCTCTCTTATTCTTTCTCCATCCCTACATCCCTTCTTTTTTCCCTTCTTCACTCCCTTTTTCTTTCTTCTTCTCCTTATTCTTTTCCTCCTCATTTCTATATCTCTTTCCCACTCTTTATCTGTTTACGAAGACTGAAGCAGGGTGGCCCCAGACTCTGCATAATGCAAAGCAAACCATCCCTTTCTTTCAATCCGTCGTCAAACACTTCCATTCTCTGTTCCCAAGCCCGTGGAACACGAAACTAATCGATCACAACAATGATTACGCTTGATGCAACAGAGAGGAGATAGAGGGAAGGAAGTGGGGCAGGAGGAGGGGGGGGGGGGGGGGGGTAAGAGAAAGAGTGGTGGTTGTACGCTGGGAAACGGAAAAGAGCTTCATTAATGCAGCAGCCTCACGACCCGAGGAACTCTTTGGTATTGATGTTGTTTCAGTGAAGAAAAAAATGGAATTGTTTCCATCCTGGGGGGATATCATATGAAGCTGACTTAAAGGTCACACACATTCTCCCACGACGAGCGTCAGGTGCTGTTTGGCGGCGGAAATACCGAATGAACACAGTCACTGCGTACACTTTCTAACGGATCTACTGATCGGGGGCTATTTATATCTGACATACTGTGGGCTGGAACGCGGAGATAACACACACTGAGGTTACTACGAGAGTAGGATTTCTGTTATTGTTGTTTGTTTTTGGATTTTTTTTTTCAATTTCATCACGACAGTTTTTTTCAGGGCTGTCAAAGCGAAGAGGATAAAAGGTGCATCCCGAATTTTAAAAAAAAAACCCATAGAATGTACATGGCTAGAATATATCCCAACTGTTCTAGAAATACTAGGAAATGAATCTTGAAAAATCAATCTCTCCTTAAAGTATCGGGAGAAAAAAAAATGACACCCAAAAAGACAGTAGCATCTTAATACATAGACTTTGGAAACAACTAAAACGTAGTATTCCCATACTATATTTTTTACGGTTTACGGTAAATTACTAAAAAGTATCGACCGGATCCATACATAATAAACATTAAACTTTGGAAGAGTGACGCGATGTCAACAGACTTCGCGTCAGTGCTTATGACTTCCCAATGGAAAGGGGTAGATATACCAACACTACAAGAGAACACATACAAAGCTCAGCATGTGCTGTGGTCGAAAAGGAACTCATTTTCCGGACAGCTGCTCCAGATACAGACTGCCAAGACTGAACGCTATAGAACAACTATCAAAAGATACCTCAGACCCAAATTTGTACAAACTAAGCCCAAGTGAAATGCTTGAAAATGACGACCTACCCATTTATGGGGTAAAATACGTTGATGGTTGCATGGATAGAAAAGACAGGAATGGCTCCCTTTACGGAGCCAGATCAATTATGGCATATCCACTAATTACAGTTTCTCATATATTGTGACCATGTTGCCTCTATAGACCAGCCGAAGTGGGCCAGCCGAAGTGTGATAGATGATCAGTTGACATCCTTCGAGATAAGATCAAGCTCGAAAGCGTCAGCCATCACGCTAAATGTATCGCACTCAGATTATAAAAGAAGGGGAGTAAAACATGATGAAAAACAATAAAAAGCTGGAACCCAGAAATGCATTAAAAAAAAAAGAATATTCGAGCAAAAGGGCGCTAGGGAATGGACAGCTAACGTCCTCTCTGGACAATGTGTATATTCTCACTACCTAGCGATCAGCGTCCTCTGGACAATGTGTACATTCTCACTACCTAGCCATCAGTGTCCTCTGAACAATGTGTACATTCTCACTACCTAGCCATCAGCGTCCTCTCTGCACAATGTGTACATTCTCTCTACCTAGCGATCAGTGTCCTCTGAAACATGTGTACATTCTCACTACCTAGCCATCAGTGTCCTCTGGACAATGTGTACATTCTCTCTACCTAGCCATCAGTGTCCTCTGGACAATGTGTACATTCTCCTACCTAGCCATCAGTGTCCTCTGGACAATGTGTATATTCTCACTACCTAGCGATCAGTGTCCTCTGAACAATGTGTACATTCTCACTACCTAGCCATCAGTGTCCTCTGGACAATGTGTACATTCTCTCTACCTAGCCATCAGTGTCCTCTGGACAATGTGTACATTCTCACTACCTAGCCATCAGTGTCCTCTGCACAATGTGTATATTCTCACTACCTAGCGATCAGTGTCCTCTGGACAATGTGTACATTCTCTCTACCTAGCCATCAGTGTCCTCTGGACAATGTGTACATTCCCACTACCTAGCCATCAGACAACGGCAACAAATCTGGCATAGTATGAACTGTGAGCTGGGAAAGGAAAATGAAAAGAGTTCTTAGAACAAATGAAGACAGAAAGGAGAAAAAAAGAGAAAGCATAGAGGAAAAACAAGAAGAAAAAACAGATTAGAGTGACAGAAGAGATTAATTCATTGGCAGAGACGTCCAGAAGGCGGGGACTACTGTTTGCACCGGTGTCCCCGGAGCAGGGGAGGAAGGGCGGCGTTGTCCCCGGAGCAGGGTAGAAAGGGCGGCGTTGTCCCCGGAGCAGGGTAGAAAGGGCGGCGTTGTCCCCGGAGCAGGGGAGGAAGGGCGGCGTTGTCCCCGGAGCAGGGGAGGAAGGGCGGCGTTGTCCCCGGAGCAGCGTAGGAAGGGCGGCGCGTTGTCCCCGGAGCAGGGGAGGAAGGGCGATGTTGTCCCCGGAGCAGGGTAGGAAGGGCGGCGTTGTCCCCGGAGCAGTTTAGGAAGGGCGGTGTTGTCTCTGGTTTCATCATCAGTTTAGAATGTTGAGTGACATTTACTCTGTTCTCAGCCCTCCTAAACAGCGCTTCAATCACCGCCACTTCTTGTGCATGTTGTGTGTGTGTGTGTGTGTGTGTGTGTGTGTGTGTGTGTGTGTGTGTGTGTGTGTGTGTGTGTGTGTGTGTGTGTGTGTGTGTGTGTGTGTGTGTGTGTGTGTGTGTGTGTGTGTGTGTGTGTGTGTGCTCGCGTGCAGGTGTGTGTGTGTATGTGTGTGTGCGCGTGTGTGTGTGAGTGTGTGTGTGTGTGTGTGTGTGCACGCGCGCGCGCACGTGCATGTGTGTGTGTGTATGCTCGCGTACATGATGTGTGTGTGTGTGTGTGTGTGTGTGTGTGTGTGTGTGTGTGTGTGTGTGTGTGTGTGTGTGTGTGTGTGCATACGCGCGCGCGCGCGCCCGTGGGTTGATGGGTGCTCCTGAGCACGGCTCATAAGGAACCAGTGAAGAGAAAGACTGCCTGGTTTATCCTGGATTCAGGAATTCCTCTCCACACCTCCCACATCCCATTTTTCCGTCCTGCTCTTTCTCCCTTCCGTTTCACTGCACGACCTGTTTCCAGCCTCTCTCCTTCCACCTTGCTCGTTACAACAACAAGACTTCTCCTTCCACTTTGCTCATTACAACAAGACTTGTCCTTCCACCGTGCTCATTACAACATGACCTCCTTCCACCTTGCTCATTACAACATGACTTCTCCTTCCACCTTGCTCATTACAGCATGGCTTCTCCTTCCACCTTGCTCATTACAACATGACTTCTCCTTCCACCTTGCTCATTACAACATGGCTTCTCCTTCCACCTTGCTCATTACAACATGACTTCTCCTTCCACCCTTGCTCATTACAGCATGGCTTCTCCTTCCACCTTGCTCATTACAACATGACTTCTCCTCCTTCCACCTTGCTCATTACAACATGACTCCTCATTACAACATGACTCCTCCTTCCACCTTGCTCATTACAACATGACTTCTCCTTCCACCTTGCTCATTACAACATGACTTCTCCTTCCACCTTGCTCATTACAACATCCCGCTTTCTACATCCGTCATCACCACAACATTACCGATTTTCAGGCTTCCCCTTTCTATTTCCCTCATCACCACATTACCTATTTGTAGTAAAACCCATTTCTATACTCCTAACCACAGCATTATCCAGTTTTAGCTCTTTATCTTTCTACATCCCTCATTGCATCACTACCCATTTTAGTTCTCCCCCTTTCTATATCCCTCATCCTAGCATTACCCATGTTAGTCCTCCCTTTCTATATTCCTCATCAAAATCACCCATTCCTGGTCACCTCTGTTGATACCCCTCATCACAACATGGCTATTTCTAGTCTTTCCTTTGTCTATCCCTCATCACAACATGACCATGTCTAGTCCTTTGCTTTGTCTATCCCTCATCACAACATGACCATGTCTAGTCCTTTCCTTTGTCTATCCCTCATCACAACATGACCATGTCTAGTCCTTTCCTTTGTCTATCCCTCATCACGACATGACCATGTCTAGTCCTTTCCTTTGTACATCCCTCATCACAACATGACCATGTCTAGTCCTTTCCTTTGTCTATCCCTCATCACAACATGACCATGTCTAGTCCTTTCCTTTGTCTATCCCTCGTCACAACATGACCATGTCTAGTCCTTTCCTTTGTCTATCCTCATCACAACATGACCATGTCTAGTCCTTTCCTTTGTCTATCCCTCATCACAACATGACCATGTCTAGTCCTTTCCTTTGTCTATCCCTCATCACAACATGACCATGTCTAGTCCTTTCCTTTGTCTATCCCTCATCACGACATGACCATGTCTAGTCCTTTCCTTTGTCTATCCCTCATCACGACATGACCATTTCTAGTCACCCACTTTCTATAACCCTTACAGCAACATTACCCATCTTAGTTACCTCTTGGCTATATGTTCTTCATCACAGCATTATCCATTTCCAGTCACCCAATTTCTACTACTTCCCTGATCACAAAACATTACCCGTTTCTAATCCTCCACTTTCTATATCCTTCCTCACAACATTAACCATTCCTGGTCCTTCCCTTTGTATATCCCCCATCACAACATTAACCATTCCTGGTCCTTCCTTTTCTATATCCCCCATCACAACATGAACCATTCCTGGTCCTTCCCTTTCTGTATCCCTCATCACAACACTAACCATTCCTGGTCCTTCCCTTTCTGTATCCCTCATCACAACATTAACCATTCCTGGTCCTTCCCTTTCTGTATCCCTCATCACAACATTAACCATTCCTGGTCCTTCCCTTTCTGTATCCCTCATCACAACATTAACCATTCCTGGTCCTTCCCTTTCTGTATCCCTCATCACAACATTAACCATTCCTGGTCCTTCTCATCACAACATTAACCATTCCTGGTCCTTCCCTTTCTATATCCCCCCCATCACAACATTACCCATTCCTGGTCCTTCCCTTTCTGTATACCCCATCACAACATTAACCATTCCTGGTCCTTCCCTTTCTGTATCCCTCATCACAACATTACCATTCCTGGTCCTTCCCTTTCTGTATCCCCCATCACAACATTACTCATTTCTACCTCCCTTTTAGATGTCTAGGATATGCGTCGCTCTCACACACACACACACCACACACACACACACACACACACACACACACACACACACACACACATGCACGTGCACGCGGGCGCGCGCACACACACACACACACACACACACACACACACACACACACACACACACACACACACACACATCACATACGCGCGCGCGCGCGCACACACACACACCACATACTCTCTCTCTCTCTCTCTCTCTCTCTCTCTCTCTCTCTCTCTCTCTCTCTCTCTCTCTCTCTCTCTCTCTCCCACTTCCCCAGTGTCATTTTTCACGGGCCGCTGCTGTTCAGTTTCCAGTTCTCGGGTCGATATCGATCGGCAGGAGAAAAAGTGAGGGTGTGGGTGGGGGCGGGGGCGATGTGTCCGTCATTGATTGAGAACTGGGTGGGGTGTTGGTGGGCCGCTGTTGGCGGGAGGGCTGACAAATTATCATCTCTCTCACCCGTCCGCCCCTCCACTTCTTTTTGGCCTTTGAACACAAATTCGTGCCCCCCTACCCCCCCCCCCCCCCCTCTCTCTCTCACTCTGTATGTGTGTTTGTGTGTGTGTGTGTGTGTGTGTGTGTGTGTGAAATGCTGGACTGAGTACAAATTCAGTGTTCAGATCTCTCTCTCTCTCTCTCTCTCTCCCCCCCCCCCCCCCCCCCCCCCAACCACACACACCACACTCCCACACCCACACCTCAAAACCACACACTCCTCCCCCCTCTCTGGGTTCCTCGGCGCTCGAACACCTCTCTCCACATTCCCCCTCCTCCTCTCCCTCTTCATCTCCCCTCTCTCTCCTCTCTCTCCCTTTCCCCCCCCTCCTCTCTCCCCCCCCACTCTCCTCTCTCCTCTCTCTCTCCCTCCACTCCTCTCTCTCTCTCTCCCCTCCTCCCTCGTTCCCATCCCCTCCTCTCCCTCCCCCCTTCCCTCTCACTCTCCCCCTCTCCCCGTCCGCTCCCTCACCCTCTCTCTCCCCCTCTTCTCTCCCTCTCTTCCTCTCGTCCCTCTCCCTCCCCCTCCTCCCTAATCTGTGTCCCCTCACTGTCAATTCTGTTTCACATCCTCTCTAACTTCTCTCTCGCCCCTCCCCCCCCCCCCCCCCCCCCTCCCCCCCTCCCTCCCCCCCCCCCCCCCCCACCCCCCCCCCCCTCCCCCCACCACCCCCCTCCCCCCACCCATCTCACCCTCACCCTCCCCCCTTCTCTCCTCTTCCACCCCTCCCCCCCCCCCCCCTCCTCTCTACCCTCCCACCTCCCTCCTCTCTCTCTCTCTCCCTCTCTCTCTCTCTCTCCTCTCTCTCTCTCTCTCTCTCTCCTCTCTCTCTCTTCTCCTCCCTCTCTCTCTCTCTCCCTCGTTCTTCATCCTCATACCCCTGGACTGTTATTCCTAACTTCATTCGCACCCCCGGACCACCCACCCCACCTCCCGGCATCCTTCAGCTTGCTTCAATCTCACTCTCCTCTCTCTCTCCATCTCTCTCGCTCTCTCTCTCTCTCTCTCTCTCTCTCTCTCTCTCTCTCTCTCTCTCACGTCTCTAGTTGCCTAAATTTATTACGGCCCCTGGAATTCCCTGCGCGCCTTTATAATGCTAATCTTGCTGTGTGGCGGCCGACAGGTCACATACAAATCCATCCCCCTCCTCCTCCCCCACCCCCCTCTCTCCCCATCCCCGCTGCCCCACTCCCTTTTAAATGCTATGTAAATTCAGCGTAATTGTTGTTTTGTCTCAGGCCTTCTCCGGTGTTTACCCGACAGCCCCCTACGTGCTTCGCTCCCCTTCCTAAACGGAACCCCGGGATCGATTAACGCTCAATCTCCTCTCCTCGCTGGCTCAGATTCCGTCCCCGCCTCCCTCCCAGTCACTGGGAGGAGGTGAGAAGAGCGCTGTCCATGCGCTAAGCGGATTAGCAGGGGGGGGGGGGGGGGGGGGGGGGGAGAGAAGAGAGGGGTCCGTGTCTGGTGTGGGAAGGTCGTGTGGGGCTGGGCCATCCGTGGCACGGACAGAGATGGAAGTGCACGGTTATCACGTGCCATGGCGAAATACCGACACAGACGGCTGTCCAGCTTACGTGCTGCATAGTCACCACGCTTCTCAAATGACTTGAAACAATCCTGGAGATGGCCATACCACGCTGGTCAGCAAAACGCACATTCCTGCCGGTAAAAGAGTGAGAATCCTGAGCATTCCACGCACCAGTTAAAAGACCTTACCATTACAGTTTGCATGAGAAAAGGCGTCCGCGACAGACCCGGCACCAGGATAAAACAAAACCGTCAACAGGTGGGGGGGGGGGGGGGGGGGGGGGGGGGGGGGAAGGCAAACAGACAAACATCTGTTTCTGATCTAGACAGTAAGTGAACGTCGCTCTGGGGCAAGCAGAATGTCTGGCCCCAAAGTGTGGCAGGCAGGCTATTGACCCACAGTCCTGACTGCCAGAACCCATGTTGATTGGTGATGGTGTGAAACGGCGTCATTAAACTAAACATACTACAGAGGTCCACGACTCTTGACGTTCTCCCTCTCACTCTCGCTCTCCCATTAAGCTCTGGACACCCCAGCAATATGTGACAGATGTCCTCTAACACGTGTGCAGAATTCATTTGAATGGTACGTGCAGTTCGTGAGATGTTTAAAGGCAATTTGTTCTTTCCCTTGTTACAAGTCATCTACTGAAAAAAAAAAATCCGTCCGACCTCTGTAACATATGTCTTGGCTGTACTGTGATTAAATGGACTTTAAACTACAAGAAGGTTGTGTGAATCTGTGTTTTCGTTTCTCTGTATCTTGTATCGGGGAGTCTGTATTTTCTTCTGTGTCTCTGGCTTATGAATTCTTTTGTTTCTCTTCTCTGTCTCTGTCACTGGCAGTCTGTTTTTTTTTTTTCTTCTTCTCTGTCTTTCGTATGGGGATCTGGTGGTCTAGCGAGCGCTGTCAACTGCTGTGCCATTTACACCTTGTCAGACTGCCATTCACCTGTGCAAAGTGCCAGTCAGAAGCCCCCATTTCTGTCTTTCAATAAAGGCATCTCTCCTTTAAAGACTGAAGATACGTTTCAGATATCATGAATGACATATGCGCTTGGTATTAAGATAAGTAACCACAGCGTGACCTGATTCCTGGTATGCTCTACGTGCAAACCTACGAAAATATAGCACTAGGATGCACTTGCATCCTCCTCCTCATTCACCTCCTCCTTCTTATCATCGTCATCATCATCATCATCATCATCATCATCGTCATCATTATTATTATCCTTCTCCTCCTCCTCCTCCTCATCATCATCATCATCGTCATTCTCCTCCTCCTCCTCCTCCTCCTCCTCCTCGTTGTCGTCGTCGTCGTCGTCGTCGTCTTGTTTCTACTGACGGCGCATGGGGAAGGGAAGGGGTGAGGGGACGGGGGGAGGTTGATGGGATCAGAGCACCACATACTGGGGAAAGATTTATCTGAGTTCCAGCCCCTTACAGACGACATTATCTTGGTTTACATCCAACATCAAGGGGACTTTACTGGGAAAGAAGATGCCTACGCCAGATGGACACACACATACACACACGCGCGCGCGCGCACGCACGCACACACACACATACTTGATGCGGCGCAAGGACCTACTGGGAAGATGACTACGCTAGATGGACACACACACACACACACACACACACACACACACACACACTCACACACGCGCGCGCGCGCGCGCGCGCGCGCACGCACACACACACACACACACACACACATCCCCCCTGCCCCCCCTCCCCCCCCCCCCCCCCCCCCCCCCACACACACACACACATTCGCCGAGCACTATAAAACATTCTACCCATAACGCCCACATGACGCGGCGCAAGGACCTACGTCCCCCCCCGCTATGGCCTTTCCTTGGAGAACAGACTTCTACACGGGGGACGCGGGAGTGAAGACAGCTGCCGCAGCCAGTTAGCAAACAGACTGTGATCTTTCCGCTCGCTGCGCCGATAACGTTTCCGTCCTTGTGCTTCTTGTTAGGGCATGCTGATGAACCCACCCATCCCAGCCTATGTTGATGTTAGGCTGGCGGTCATCTCGTGCACACAGCGACAGGGAAGACATGAAGCTTCAGACAAGACAAATACCGATGGCTATTCTTACGGTCCAGAAGATGCTGTGTTTTTTTGGTGTACATGGAGAAAGTTGAAAAGCTGGGTTTTTTTTTTTTTTTTTTTCACTTCCGCCTCTTAAAGACAGTACGTAACTTGTTATGTTTTGAAAATAAAGTGGAATGAAAGCAGAAAGAAGCTGAATGACAAACTAGATGGTTTAAGCTTTGTCTTTGGGTTTCATTTCTCTGTTCACACACACACACACACACACACACACACACACACACACACACACACACACACACACACACACACATACATACATACATACATACATACATACATATATATATATATATATATATATATATATATATATATATATATATATATATATATATATATATAAAACACCAGGATCAGTAGCGAGACTGATGAGCTCTTCACGGAGCGAGACAGTTGCTGGTTGCTGGTGCTGCTTACCTTACCTTACCCCTGGAGGAACAG
>JADBJO010000309.1:427500-430000 GCA_016801955.1 Conus betulinus
TTAAACAAAGCTTTTAAAAGGCGAAGCATTTGTGCAGTATCATCATTATTATGAATCTGATAGTGCGACTGTTTATGTTTCATGTACATCCCCCTTCTGAGAGGCAAAGGCCTGTAAGCCTGTAAGAATAAAACATCTGAATCTGAATCTCTCTCTCTCTCTCTCTCTCTCTCTCTCTCTCTCTCTCTCTCTCTCTCTCTCTCCTCTCTCAACCCGATCTCACCCGATTCATAATATGTACTGTGTGGGTATACGGGAACCAGTACGTCTTTCTGTGTTGAAAAGCGGAAGGGTGGTGATGGTCAGCACTCCTAAGTTTAGCTATTTCCGACAACAACAACAAAAAACAGGTTTCAGTCAGTGTGTGTATGTCTGTGTATGAGTAGCTTTATGACTATGCATTGTAGATGTGTAGAAATGTATCATGTCTGACTTGTATATATCACGATGACTGTCCATAATAGAGAGAACAGCCAAGTCTGTGGGGTGGAGGAGGTGGGGCACTGCGAAGAGGATGGGGACGGGAGTCACGTGGAAACTGTCTATGATACGCCTGCCTGTGTGAAAGCCTTCCTCTCCAGACTCCTCTCAGTGATGCCCGCCAAATCCGACAGCAGCCATATATTGGGTCACACCCAAACCATTGCCCACTTTCCCCTCCAATACTATCGCTTCCGACCTGGGGAGACAGAAAAGCCAGGACTCCAGCCATCAAAGACTTCACCCGCTCTGCCTTCCTCCGTGAAGGGGGGAGGAAGGAGGAGGACGGGCGTGGAAGGAGGGGTTGGGGTGGAGGGGGTGGGGCGGAAGGAGCCAGGGAAATCAAAAGTCGATAACAGGGTGCCAGCGCTCCTAGCAACGCGGCACTGTCGGCAGCCAATGGGAGGCGGTTTTCCCCCCATCAGCAGGGCCTGGCTGGGGACTCTCTGGTCAGATTCCACAGCGGAATGGCTGAGGCGGGAACGATAACCCGTCAGTGCCTCCATCAGAATCCAGGTCCGATTCGCTGACCTTGGGCTGAAGCCTGCGCATGAAAGAGTTTCCGTGTCGGGGTCTGAGTTACTGCGGCCCTGCTTTCCGTGTGCTTCTGGCGTTAACGTCTGCTTCTGCCAGTCCGCTGATGGAGGTCAAGGTTGTCCGTTTCCGCTACGACTGGCTGTCAAGTGTGATGGGGTTCAACAAAGACATCTGATTCCGGACGGACCAGTCTGACAACACCTTGTCCCTAAGAGCCTCGAGCTAAGTGGACGTATATCTCACCATCTACGGTCAAGAAGGACACCGAAATCTGACAACGACCAGGGTCAGTAAATACTGAACGATAAAACCGGCGCCTTTCCGAAGAAGGGATGCAAATCAAATCGTGCGCGTTTAATCCATTCCACGCACCAGAAAAAATGTCAGATCGATATTGGCTACATGAAAAGGCTAGTGCTGGACCGATCTAGACTGGTAAGAATGAATTTGGGTTCCAGGATTCTCTTTCTGCAGCCAACACTGTGGAGGTTCTTAGGACCTGTCGATACAAACTGACCGGCACCTCTTGCCTTCGGTAGATGCTGTCAGGATTGCAGGGAGGCTTCCATGTAATGAAAAGAGTCTGCAATGTCGTCGCATTCTAGTTTCTCTGGACCTCCTCTCGGTTGACCATCTGAGCCTGGGTAAACCAAGTCATACCGGAAATTCCGTCAGTCGCGGACCAAGAATTCCAACTACTTTTTCATAGCAGACGCCAGGAAGTCTACAGAATTAGGGGAATCATGCAGCATGACCCGTTGATCTTGTTTCATAAGACAAATGGCGCAGAGATGGAAAAACAAAGACGATGTTTGCACAATCTTTTTTTTTTTCTTCAGCTTCTTTCTGTTTTAAAATGCTTTTCTTCGGTGATACAAAGAGGTAAATGTTGTCTTGAAGTGCTGGAGGTCAAACAGGAATTTTTTTCTAATTAGGCTGACCCATGACTTTTCTCCCCATGCACAGAGCTGCCAACCTTCTGCAGAGACTTGAGAGAAATATTTGTGAAAATTGAGAGGAATTTCCGACAGCTGGGAGGAATATATACGCTTTCGCACCCAAAACAAAACAATGACATTTCAGACGCTTTGTTTTCTTCCTTTTTGTCAAGTGCTTTCATGGAATCACGGTCTCAGCCAATGCATTGTTGCTCTTTTTACATTTTTGAAGCATACTGTCTCTAAAGCTTCATCTTATGACGTTGCTCATTTTTTGCACTTGAGAATCATCAGTGAGTGCCTCTGTAGTGTCTTGGCCAAAAGGAGGACGAGCATCTGTAAGGTTCTCCATGACTAGGCTGAACACTTTCACAGGGTCAGCAGCACTCCCATGACAGCAGACAGCAAGCGGAATCTGCACTTCTCTTCTGATTTCTTTTACTTCTTTTCGGCCTCAGGGTCAATCGGTCCGTCAAGCTGTTTCGACAAAATGGCGGCGGAAGAAGCGGAACCGGAAATAAGTTTCCAAACAGCTCTTTAGCTAT
>JADBJO010000309.1:435000-597500 GCA_016801955.1 Conus betulinus
GCCTGTGTCACTGCAACAGACACAAACACATGACATAACACACAACCGGGCTGGCACCCTCCCGCTAGCCATGACTCAACAGCAAAGTCCACAAAGCGGCATGGACGCCTGTGGGTACCTGTGGGTCAGTCACTGACGCTGGGGCTCTCAGGGGACCGCTGGTGCCAGAGTTGCAGACATTACAGAGCAGACCGAGGCGGGCAGTCATGCAAACTGAAGCATAGGCCGACCATCCCATCAAAGGCTCGCGCCATCAAGGGGCTTTCCATTCTGATGGCCTCTCCGTTCTGCAAACCCTGGAGAGGGGTCGCCTCCCCTGCCTGAAGCTGCCCTGTGTGGATGGATGGATGGATGGATGGATGGCAGCTTTTGTGGGGCCTGCAGCACCAGAGTGGACCGTGGGATTCTCTGGAGGTCCAAATCACTGGTGCTCCAGCAGCTGCACGGGTCACGGTGTTTTGGGTTACTTACTTTTATTGATGGTCATGGATTCCCCTTCCAACCGCAAACTCTCTCTCTCTCTCTCTCTCTCTCTCTCTCTCTCTCTCTCTCTCTCTCTCTCTCTCTCTCTCTCGTTCTGGTTTTTTTTTTCCTGTTTCTGTCCCTCTCTCACCCTTTCTCTCAGCTACAACCTCGAACCATCACACCAGATAACATCCACATAGGTCAGTGTGTTCCACCATGAACGTATCTAGAATCGGGTCATCTCTCGCCAGTTTCAGCAGAGCGGGGGGGGGGGGGGGGGGGGGGGGGGGGGGGAGGAGGGGGATCCCGGTCAATCCTTAGCCGAACAGGGCAGGTCGGTGCCAAGAGCAGACAGAGCAGAGGACCATGATTTATGAATCCTCTCCATTCCGCGTCTACACAGGAAATGGTCGACACCTAGCAGCTTCTTCAATCCAGTGGCCTTCAATAATTCACGCCCCGACACGCACCCCCTCCCACCCCCCCCCCCCCCCCCCCCCCCCCCCCCCCCCCCCCCCCCCCCCCCCCCCCCCCCCCCCCCCCCCCCCTTCCTCCCTTTCTTCTTCAAACCATGGGTACTTTTACCGGGGCTTGCTGGCGGCTGACTGGGTGAAGGATGCTGATTCGATTGGTGAGTGGGTGGGTGGGTTGTATAGGTGATGGGTGGATTTCTCCCTTTGTTATTCAGTGATCTTGATGTTACGTGAATCAGTCATCACAAACATGGACAGGGGACTTTGGAAACAGATACACGGGTCGACAAAGACATGAACAGACAAAAAAAGGAAATGGAGAAAGAAAATGGGGGACTGGGGGAAAGAAAGGAAAGCGAGAGAGCTGGGATGAGGGGAAGAAGAGAATGTTGAGAAAGAGAAGAAGAAGGAAAAAGAACAACACACAACAACAACAACAACAAGAGAGAGACAAGAGAGAGAGTGACAGACAGACAGACAGACAGACAAAAACAGAGAGACAAAGAGAGACAGAGAGACAGACAGACAGTCAGACAGACAGACAGACAGATCTACTGACAAAGAAGTGGACGAGGTAAGGAGAGAGAGGAGGGGGGGGGGGTGATGAGGGGGGAAAGAACAAACATCAACGTTTTCGAAGAAAGAGAGGAAAACGTTTGCACATTTCCAACAGGCAAAACGAGTTTTTGATTCGCGACCTGGACGACACCATCGGGGTTTGAAAAAGAAGCCAAAAAAAAAACCCCGAGGAGAACTGATCTCACCCCGAGGAAGATGAACAAGAAGAAAAATCAAAGGAGGGGGCAGAGAAGAAGAAAGAGGAGGAAGAAGAAGACAATGGGGCTGAAGAAGAGCAGACTAAAAAAAAAAAAGAAATAAAAAGAGAGGGGGGAAAAGAGGAAGTTAAAAAAAAAAAAGGAGGAGGAGGAAGTGGAGGAGGAGGAGGAGGTCAAAAAGAGGATGCGGACGAAGAGGAGGGAAAGGGGAAAAATAAAAGAATTATAAGGTTTAATAAAAGAAATAGAAGGTTTAATAAAAGAATTAAAAGGTTTAATGAAAGAATGATAAGGTTTAATAAAAGAATTACAGGGTTTAATTTCACAGCAGGGAGGGTACCACTGTGATTTGACCACACAACAAAAAATGGTGGAAAAAATTTGGAGAGCTGCTCACATCAAACATCACAGTGAGCACTACGTGAGCAGCCAGCACGCACTGAAAAACCAGGGGTCAGGAGTTCGAGTCGAAGCGAACACAAAGAATCCACACTGCCTGTCTCCGTCTCTTCTTCTCGTCACCGTTCCAGTCTCGGTCACCCTCCACTGCCGCTTGAGTAATTGGCGGACAGTCTTCAGCGAGGCAAAAATGCCAACGAGCGGAACATTTCCCCCCCCCCACCCCCATCCCCCACACTCCTAGTTCCCGCCTTCACACTTGTGTCCACACCCTTTTCATCACATCAACGGACTTCCTCAACCTTCAGCGTCAATGTCATCCCAGTGTGTCTCAGATGATAGCGACACTGGCGATGTAGAGCGAAGCCAGGAAACGTTTGCCTGTCTGTGTCGCCAAAGGACCCTTCACCGTCCCCCTCCCCCACCCCTCCCCACCCCTCTTCCTCTGTAAAAATCATCTGTTACTTTCGATTACTGTCCTTGCTGCTATCTCCTTCGCACACAGAAGCTGTTCAATACCTGTCTTTTTGTAGAAATTTCTGTCTTTACTCATTTCCAATGCATTTCATAAACAGTCCTCTTTCTGTTAATCCGCATCCTTGCGGTTGATTGTGCTGAATGTTTCGGTGCCCTGGTATTTCCTGGGTCTGCACGTCAATGTGGGATGATAATAACCAGTTTTTTCTGTCGCAGAGGTAAGGTCACGAAGGTCGTTGATACGTGCTTGTCATTTTGAAGGTTTTATGTGCAGTTAGGTTTTGTGTCTTTGAACATTGTGTGCTGTAAGATTTTCTTTGTGTGCTGCAAGGCTTTGTGAGTTGTGGGGTTTCTGGTTTTGAGTGCTGTGACTTCGTAAAGGTGCAAGCTTTTGTGAACTGCAAGATTGTGTGCTGTGAGCTCTTGTGAGCTGTAAGATTTTTATGATGTTTTGTAGCCTTCAAGATAGTATGTGGTGCACTGTCTTGTGTATACAAGTTTGTTGTTCTTTGATTTTCTTTGTGATTCACCTTTATTGTTGTTGCTTTTGTTGTTATTGTTCTAGCTCAGTAAGTTTCTTTTACTTTGTGAGGCATTTTTTATGTTGCATTGTTTTGTGTGCTGTAAGATTTCGTGAACTTTAGATTTGTCTGAGCTGTACGGTTTCGTGTGCTGCAGTGTTGTGTGTGCTGTAAGATTTCGTGCACGGCAATATTTTGTGTGTAGTTGAAAGGATTGTGTGCGGTTTATTGTGTGCTGCAAGATTTAGTGTGTGAGTTAAGGTTTGGTGTGCTGTGCGCTTTTGTATGTTGTAAGGTTGCTGTAAGGCCTCGTATGATGTAAGGCTTTGTGTATACTGTAAGATTTTGTGCGCTGACAGGTTTTGTGTGTTGTCAGGTTGTGTCGTGTTCTGACAACTCAGATTTGATTTTGGCGGTCGGCTTTACTGTCAACAGAGGTGTGAAGTACGAATAAAAAACACACACACACACACACACACACACACACACACACACACACACACTCACACACACCACACACACACACACACACACACACACACACACGGTAAATTTCGCGGCAGGAATGACAGTCTGGAAGAAAACAAGGAGGGAATGGGTGATGTGGGGAGGGGGGAGGCAACAATGTATATGCAATGGAGGAAATGACACAGAGCCTAACACAGACACCGCTAGAATGGCATCAAACTCACATCAAATGTCTTTAAACCTTGCTAATCCACCAAATTCACTTTACATTCCTTGTAACGCAATTTCAAGGGAAAAAAAGCACAAATGTTTATTAATATTTTTTTTTAAAAGCTTCAAAAAAAAGAAAACGGGAAAAAATAACAGTGTGCAGCAAGGTATGTACTTTTACGTCAGAAGACGAGAGGAAGAAGAAGAGGGAGGGGAGAAGAAATATAAGACGACAGTGAAAGAAAGAAGAAGTGAAGAGAAAGAAGAGAATGACGAAAAGGAGAGAGGAAGAGGACAGGAGGAGGAGGAGAAGGAGGAGGAGGAGAAGACGAAAGGAGAAAGACGAAATGAGAGAAAGAGACAGGGGCAGGAAGAAGAGGACAGAAAGAAAAGAATGAAGAAGACGAGAAGAGAAAAGAAGAGGACGAAGAAGAGTGATAGAAGAAGGGGGTGGGGGTAACAAATACAAAAATGAGAGAAAGAGGAAGCGGAGGAAGAGAAGGTGTAGAGAAAGAGGAGGAATGGAGGAGGAAGACAGAGTGGAAGAGAAAGGCGAAGAGGCGGAAATGGAGGAGGAAGACACAGTGGAAGAGAAAGGCGAACAGGCGGAAATGGAGGAGGAAGACAGAGTGGAAGAGAAAGGCGAAGAGGCGGAAATGGAGGAGGAAGACACATGGAAGAGAAAGGCGAAGAGGCGGAAATGGAGGAGGAAGACACGGTGGAAGAGAAAGGCGAAGAGGCGGAAATGGAGGAGGAAGACAGAGTGGAAGAGAAAGGCGAAGAGGCGGAAATGGAGGAGGAAGACAGAGTGGAAGAGAAAGGCGAAGAGGCGGAAATGGAGGAGGAAGACAGAGTGGAAGAGAAAGGCGAACAGGCGGAAATGGAGGAGGAAGACAGAGTGGAAGAGAAAGGCGAAGAGGCGGAAATGGAGGAGGAAGACACATGGAAGAGAAGGCGAAGAGGCGGAAATGGAGGAGGAAGACACAGGGGAAGAGAAAGGCGAAGAGGCTGAAATGGAGGAGGAAGACAGAGTGGAAGAGAAAGGCGAAGAGGCGGAAATGGAGGAGGAAGATACATGGAAGAGAAAGGCGAACAGGCGGAAATGGAGGAGGAAGACAGAGTGGAAGAGAAAGGCGAAGAGGCGGAAATGGAGGAGGAAGACACGGTGGAAGAGAAAGGCGAAGAGGCGGAAATGGAGGAGGAAGACAGAGTGGAAGAGAAAGACGAAGAGGCGGAAATGGAGGAGGAAGACACGGTGGAAGAGAAAGGCGAGAGAGGCGAAGGGAAGAAAGAAAATGGAGGAGGAAGACACAGTGGAGAGAAAGGCGAAGAGGCGGAAATGGAGGAGGAAGACAGAGTGGAAGAGAAAGGCGAAGAGGCGGAAATGGAGGAGGAAGACAGAGTGGAAGAGAAAGGCGAAGAGGCGGAAATGGAGGAGGAAGACACAGTGGAAGAGAAAGGCGAAGAGGCGGAAATGGAGGAGGAAGACAGAGTGGAAGAGAAAGGCGAAGAGGCGGAAATGGAGGAGGAAGACACATGGAAGAGAAAGGCGAAGAGGCGGAAATGGAGGAGGAAGACACACAGGGGAAGAGAAAGGCGAAGAGGCTGAAATGGATAGGAAGACAGAGTGGAAGAGAAAGGCGAAGAGGCGGAAATGGAGGAGGAAGATACATGGAAGAGAAAGGCGAAGAGGCGGAAATGGAGGAGGAAGACAGAGTGGAAGAGAAAGGCGAAGAGGCGGAAATGGAGAGGAAGACACGAGTGGAAGAGAAAAGCGAAGAGGTGGAAATGGAGGAGGAAGACAGAGTGGAAGAGAAGGCGAAGAGAAATGGAGGAGGAAGACACGGTGGAAGGAAAGGCGAAGAGGCGGAAATGGAGGAGGAAGACACAGTGGAAGAGAAAGGCGAAGAGGCGGAAATGGAGAGGAAGACAGAGTGGATAGAGAAAGGCGAAGAGGCGGAAATGGAGGAGGAAGGACGGTGGAAGAGAAAGGCGAAAGGCGTCGAAATGGAGGAGGAAGACAGAGTGGAAGAGAAAGGCGAAGAGGCGGAAATGGAGGAGGAAGACAGAGTGGAAGAGAAGGGCGAAGAGGCGGGAAATGGAGGAGGAAGACACAGTGGAAGAGAAAGGGCGAAAGAGGCGAGAAATGGAGGAGGAGACACAGTGGAAGAGAAAGGCGAAGAGGCGGAAATGGAGGAGGAAGACACAGTGGAAGAGAAAGGCGAAGAGGCGGAAATGGAGGAGGAAGACCAGTGGAAGAGAAAGGCGAAGAGGCGGAAATGGAGGAGGAAGACACAGTGGAAGAGAAAAGGCGAAGAGGCGGAAATGGAGGAGGAAGGTGAGTGAGAGAAGAAGTAGAGCAGATGAAGAAGTACAGAAGGAAAATGAAGTGGAGAAGAGAAAGACAACGCGGAGTAGGAAGAAGAGAGAGAAAGAACAAGAGAAGAAAAAATAAAAGTGAGAAGGATGAAGTGGAGGGGAGAGGAGACAGAAGTGAAGGAGGAAGACAGAGAAAGAGAGAAGTTGTGATAAGGAAGTGAAGGAACAGAGGAGGAAAAGGAAGTGGATGAATAGAGGGACAAAAGTGGGATTAGTATAAATGGAAGAGACAGAAGAAGAGAAAAACAGAGAAGCAGAAGGGTAAGTGAAAAGAGAAGCAGGGGGGTGAGTTGGATGAATAGACAGACAAACAAAATGGAGGAGTTACACAAAGAAGACACAGAAGAAGAGAGAGAAAAAACTTGACGAAGGATGACGAAGAGAGAAGAAGGATGACAAAGAGGATAGGATGACGAAGGGCATCAGGAAAAAGACAACGTGTAAGAGGAAGAAGAGAAGAAAGAAGGAGAAGAGAAAGAAGTAGAAGAAGACGAACTAGGAGCTGAAGACGACAGAGGACTAACGAAGAGAAGAAAGAACGAAAACGAAGAATTGAGAGAAACTTCAAAGCACAGCAGAAGTCGGAGAAAGAAAGGGAGGAAAGCAAGAAACGAACTGTTACTTTTCCATCAGAAACGATCAAAAAACGAATGTCTCAGCCATAAATCTGCCAAACGGTTAACATAATGACTATCATTCTTCGTTTGTCATAGCCTTGCATCTACATAAACACGGAGCAGTGTATGTAACTGTATATCCAGTGACTGATCAACTTCGTCCAAGTCCTTTTTAAATGGCCCATACGTGTGCCGGCCGTGTTTGCCATCGAAGCCATTGCCATCCTCACAACATGCCACATGACGTGAAATATGATTCATACAACATACGACTGCTGATGTTTCACCCATACAGAGAGACAGAGAGAGAGAGAGACAGAGAGAGAGGGAGGGAGGGAGAGAGAGAGAGAGAGAGAGAGAGAGAGAGAGAGAGAGAGAAGAGAAGAGAGAGAGAGAGACAGAGAGACAGAGAGACAGAGAGAGACAGAGAGAGAGAGACAGAGAGAATACGAGTATGTTTATTAAGAATATGCCACAGCTCCGATCTGTAAAGTTGATTACAGCAGAATCACAAAACAATCGTAATATTAGAGTAAAAGGGATAGACAAAGAGAATTAATAACCGTGAATGGCCACTATAGCAACTGTGTGAGAGATGGATGATAACAAATATGAGACAGAGAGACAGACAGACAGACAGACAGACAGAGAGAGAGAGAGAGAGAGAGAGAGAGAGAGAGAGAGAGAGAGAGAGAGAGAGAGAGAGAGAGAGAGAGAGAGAGATGGCACGGGAGATGGGAATGGAAGGAACGAGAGGGCAGGAATAGAAGAGGGAGGAGGGAGGCCAATATGATCAAATAATTGCCAGTGTTTACCGAAGCAGGCCAATTCACAGAGCTTCTCATCTGTGTCCTGCCACCCCGTTGCCTAGCACAGGCACCGGGCCGACGGCTATGAACTTTCGTGATGCTGTCTACGACGTGTGGAGAATTGTTTCGTACATTTTCTTTTCTTTATATCCGTTCTTTGCGGGGTTTGAGGATGGTCATAATTGTCGGGAGAAAGCCCATTGTTGGCTTTGTGTTCAGTGTTTACGTAACCGTTGCCTTTGCGCTCAGCTTTGTGTGTATATTTGATTTTGGCTTGGCTATGAATGCTGGTTTATTAATTTTTATTCTCTCTCTCTCTCTCTCTCTCTCTCTCTCTCTCCTCTCTCTCTCTCTCTCTCTCCTCTCTCTCTCTCTCTCTCTCTCTCGCCACTTTGATCTCGTTCTCTGATGACTTAAATTTGGTTTTTAATCATCTCTGGCCGGTATCTGCAGCGGAGTCGGTTATTCGTACACTTGCCTTCCAGTTGGTTACGAGAGTGAGAATTCCGATCGTTTCCGTGAACCAATCAGAGAATGTTTCTCTTTGTGGTACATGAACGGAAGAATGTCATAACAGAACAAGGGGGTGGGGGATGGGGTATAAATCATTACGTCCACTACAAACCATCTTACAAACATCAGTCATCTGGTCTGTAGAGAAGATGGGGTTTGATTTTTTAGATGACATAAAGTGGTTAAGAGAGAAGGATGGTTAAATATCGTCTTTATTTTTCATCTCTGTCTCATTAAAACCCGCGCACGAGCGCTCGCGCACACACACACACACACACACACACACACAACACACACACACCACACACACACCACATGCGCGCGCGCGCGCTCGCGCGCGAACAGACAGGTATATAGACAGATAGATAGATAGATAGATATAGATAGATAGATAGACACACACAGATAGATAGACAACACACACACGTATGCACACAGGCATGCACGCGCGCACACACATACACACACATACATATACAGGGCACACACACACACACACACACACACACACACACACCACACACGCACGCACAACGCACACACACACACACCACACACACCACACACACAGTGCCTCCGTCCACATGCAGAAACAACCACACACCCCACACACACCACACACCACACACATCACACACACACCACACACACGCACGCACGCACGCACGCACGTACGTACGCACTCAAGAACGCACGCGCGCGCGCACACACCACCACACACACACACATACACCCACACACACACACACAACACACACACCACAAACACAAACCACACACACGCACACAACGCACGCTCGCTCGCACGCACGCACGCACGCACGCACACACACACACACACATACACACACACACACACAACACACACACACACACACACACACAACTAGCCTATTCAGCGCCCACAATAGAGCCGAACACAGCATGACAAGCATCAGACAGTGGCAGGAGACCTGATGCAGCCATTTGTCTGCCCTTTCCCATCGCCATCACAACACATCAGACAGTGGCAGGAGACCTGATGAAGCCATTTGTCTGCCCATTTCCCATCGCCATCACTACATCACACAGTGGCAGGAGACCTGATGAAGCCATTTGTCTGCCCATTTCCCATCGCCATCACTACATCAGACAGTGGCAGGGGACATGATCCAGCCATTTGTCTGCCCATTTCCCATCGCCATCACTACATCACACAGTGGAGGAGACCTGATGACAGCCATTTGTCTGCCCATTTCCCATCGCCATCACTACATCAGACAGTGGCAGGGGACATGATCCAGCCATTTGTCTGCCCATTTCCCATCGCCATCACTACATCACACAGTGGCAGGGGACCTGATCCAGCCATTTGTCTGCCCATTTCCCATCGCCATCACTACATCACACAGTGGCAGGAGGCCTGATGCAGCCATTTGTCTGCCCATTTCCCAAGAGCCATCAGACATCAGAGACAGTGGCAGAGAGAGAGAGAGAGAGCCATTTGTCTGAGAGATTTCCCATCGAGATCACTACAGACAGACAGTGGCAGCAGACCATATCCTGACAGCCATTTTCTGCCACTTTCCCAAAGCCATCACTACATCAGACAAACCCTCGTGAGTAGGGGAGAGGGGGGCTTTGAGAGAAGGGAAGAAGAGAGAGACAGAGATAGAGAGAGAGAGAGACAAGAGAGAGAGAGAGAGAGAGAAGAGAGAGAGAGAGAGAGTTTTCACAGACAGACAGACAGACTGACTGGTTGATGACCAAAGAGCTAAGACAGACAGGGACTGCCAGGAAGGGAGACAGACTCTTCGAATTGAGCCACACCCTTGCAGAGTCAGACGTCAGACACACCGACTGCCGAGAGAGAGAGACTGCCAGAAGAGAGAGACTCTCCCTCGTCAGCCACACCCTTGCATACAGTCCCTGTCAGCCACAACCCTCCGGTCAAGTTAAATGTCCCATCTGAAGTATTGTTGGCCATCAATGGGGTGTGACTGATCTAAAGAAAAGTATCGTTCCCTTCATCCAGGGATCGCTATGATCCCTGCGCTAAGTGAGTTACCTGTCAGGAAGGGACCACACAGTCCCTTCGCCAACCACGCCCTTGCCCGGTGTCCCTCTTCAAAACCCCCCTCCCGCGTGTCAACCCATCAGAGACACCGTGAAAGAAAACACAGTCCCATAAAATCAACCATTAAAACTCAACCCTCTCATAAACCACACAGTCCCTCGTGTGACGGTGAGCTTCAAAACCCACCTCACGCGTGTCATAAACCACACACTCACCTCCCGCTCAACTCTCCACCTCCATCCTGTTCTTAGAAGAGCTAAGGTCGTGTGACGGTGGCTTTGGGTGACACACAATGAAAGAGAAAGACAAAAACACAACCACCATGCAAGCACGCTAGGTCTTGTCTTCGCTCTTCGTAGAAGAACCCACTCTGCTATACTACTGTCCAAACTTCACTGGCTGCCGGTCAAAGCGAACATCCTGTATAAGGTTGCTGACCCCTGTTTCAGGAAATCAAATTAAGCGGCCCAGCCTGTCTCTCAGACCTCCGGTGTCCCTGTTGTTAGCTAGCACCCCTGGCCCTTCCGCTCACCGCTTGGTTCCGATTGTTCCGAGCCTGACAGTGATGACAGACACGAAGAGAAGGTGGCCGCTTCTTCCCGTCCCGCCCCTTTCCAGAAAGAGGCGCGCGCATTGATATTCTTGTCCAGTCTTCAAATCAAAATTTAAAAACTTAACTTTTTTTTTTTTTTACTTTCAGTCCCCATTAACACGATTAATGTTCCCTCTCTCTCTCTCTCTCTCTCTCTCTCTCTCTCTCTCTCTCTCTCTCTCTCCTCTCTCTCTCTCTCTCTCCCCCTCCCCTGCTCTGTGTGTGTGTGTGTGTGTGTGTGTGTGTTGTGTGTGTGTTTGTGTGTGTGCATGCATGTCTGTGTGTGTCTGTGTGTGTGCATGTCTGTGTATTGTGTTGTTGTCATTGTTAGGGGGAGGGCCACAGCGATGGAGGGTGAACAGAAAAGAGTGTCACATGACTGAAATGCACACAGAGATATTTTTGGATCTGCGCTATCTAATACCGCTATCATCATCATCATCATCATCATCATCATCATCATCATCATCATCATCCTTATATCAAACATCACCCAAAAACAAAATGAGACCACTTGAATGGTAGGGAACAGTCACCAAACACACACACACACACACACACACACACAACACACACACACACACACACACACACACACACCGCACACACACACCTGCACACACACACACACACACACACACACACACACACACCACACACCACCACCACCACCACTGCCACCAAAAAAAACCCACACCAAAAACCCTCATCAATCATAAACCTCGTAGTTCTAGCCAAAAGCAACAACAACCATAACCTCAACAACAACAAACGCGGAAAACGAAAACAAAGAAAAAAACAGGAAGAAGAAGGCAGAAGACGACGTGCAAACATAAACACCATAAACAAAAAAAGAGGACAGGACGCCAACACTGCGCACTTTAATGCCATGCCTTGCAGACGTGAGGGTGTCGTGAAGCCTGCTACTGCCTTCCCTTCAGCGTGTGTGCCAACATTCAGTCAGCGCATACACACCTTCATGTTCTCACGCCCAGATACTGACGCAAAAGCTCGTCACACCTGCGCCCCGGTCAAGCAAACAGATAGCAAACAATTTTACCCTGCACCGCTCTGTGTCGTCTGCGCACAGGATCATAAAGTCCGCTGAGGTTGGGGAGAAGTGGGGAGGGGACTGGCGAGAGGAGAGTGGGGGGTTTGGTTGGGGATTGCCAAGCACTTAGAACGTGGTCTCTAGCAGAGGATAGGCGCTGTATAAGTACTATCATTAATAATAATGATAATTGTGGTCGGGATGTTTGGCTACATACCACATTTCCCCCCATCACTTTTCACTTAATCCTTCGCTTTCGAGCGTAACTATAAACGTTTCCTTCCCGAAGCTTTTAAAAATTTCTGGTGTAATGTTTCACCCGGACGCTCATCCACGGTTCATGGGAACAGTATCTGTGGTGTGATCCGAAGACTTATCATTTGAGCCGCATGGCGAAGGAATACAGCGGTGCGTAATAGCACAACATTTCCTATCTGATCTGCAGATCTTCTTGTTGTTTTTAAGTGGGGTTTTAAACGGAAAGAAACTGAATCTGAAATTGGGTTGCTTCAACTTTGTTGCTCGGCTCCGTTTCTTTTCTTCTGAATGTTGTTAGCTTCCTGGCGAATAGTGCTTATTCAACGTCTCTGTTCACCTGTTGTCGCACCTGCCTGTCCTGGGCTAGAATCCCCATGGAAGTGTGCGTGTGTGTGTGTGTGTGTGTGTGTGTGTGTGTGTGTGTGTGTGTGTGTGTGTGTGTGTGTGTGTGTGTGTGTGTGTGTTGCACAACCCATGACTTCACATGATTTGATGCCACCCAATATAACGTAATTTGGTCAAACGTGATTAGGAGAAACGTGACTGAGCAAAACTTGGTGTCTTGTCTCGGGATTCTGACAAGGCTTGGGGAGGGGGGGGGGGTATATAAAGGGTTAGGAAGGGAAGGGGTCTGTCAGGGTCAGGGAAGGAATGGGGAAGGCTCGTTATGAGAGGGAGGGTGTCAGAAATTTTGGCAGTGGATTCTGGCCAGAGGAATTTGGTAGAAGAGTTTGGAATTCTGGCTGGAAATTACAGAACGGGTTTCTGGCTGAGATTTTTTGGATCGAATTTCATCCTGGTCATCAAACCTGCGATTCTTCTTTTGTTGCAGACTTCATACAGGGACTACACACAAACTGTGGTAAAATACCACATAAAGGAACGAGAGAGAAAGGGAGGAGAGAGAGAGAGAGAGAGAGAGAGAGAGAGAGAGAGAGAGAGACAGAGAGAGAGAGACAGAGAGAGAGAGAGAGAGAGAGAGAGAGAGAGAGAGAGAGAGAGAGAGAGAGCGCGACAGAGAGAGAGGAGAGAGAGAGAGAGAGAGAGAGAGAGAGAGAGAATCCTGGTTGGCCCGGTGAGTAAAGCACCGCTGTCTTGGCCCAAGGATAGTGGGTTTAATCCCCGATTGAGATGCACAAGTCAGACAGTTTTCCCTCCGAATGCATGTCTGTGCTGACACCAGCCCAAATTCTTCAGAGAAGACTCTGCACCAAGGTGCCGTGTGAGAAGGCGCGTTGGTCATCTAAAATTTTGCACGCGCGTTAAATGCCTTTCCATTTTCCGTGGAAGAATAGGCTATTGTGTGTACGGGCATGGATTACAGAGAGAGAGAGAGAGAGAGAGAGAGAGAGAGAGAGAGAGAGAGAGAGAGAGAGAGAGAGAACAACACAGCTCTCTCACTCTCATTCTTCTCTCAACACACACACACACACACACACACACACACACACACACACACACACACACACACACACACACACACACACCGTTATCGTGTGATTAAGACACCGTCCCCGGAAAAGGAGTGTCGCTGCCTCAGTAACCAGGGACGTAAAGCAGGTCACAGACGTCAAATGGTCGCCAATGGTACGCCTCACAGTTCTTGCCGAGGAAAACGGAAGAGGAGGAAGAAAACACGACCAGCGGTCACATTAGAGGAGACACGTTCATTGGATTGTTTGCCTGCTGATCTCTATCAGAATACATACGTGCACGAACACACACACACACACACACACACAGGACGTAAAACATTACCCTGCACTGCACTGCTTACCTGCTCGCAGAGTAATTAGAATTAATTGTGGATTCTGACTGGGGAATTCTGCTGGGGATTTTGCTTGGCAGTTCCAGCTAGGGTTTTTTTTTTTTTTTTTCAATTCGGGTTTCACCCTGGATATCAACCCGCACGATTCGAGATATTTTGGAACAGCAACCACATACTACCCTGCCACGGAATACCACACAAAGAAACCATAAAAGAAATAGGAAAGAACAAACGCTCATTAAGACCTTAGCAGTAGCACCAGCACCAGAGGGGGAGGTGGTGGGGGGGGGGGGGGCAAGATTGACCATCTTTAACTCCCTCCCCGTGGATCCTCGACGGCAGCGCCCCAAACAGACACCTAAATCCCTGTGATCTAACCTTGCCAGACCCCACGCCGAAGCAGTATTGATCACGATCACCCAAACACGCAGGCAAGCAAGCAGCTTGTTGCATTTCTTCTCTCCAGCTAGCAACACCCACAGCTGTTCATCTGCCAGTCCGATTCCTGGCGGTGTAGTACGCCTGCCACTTGCTAGGTGACAACTGGCGGTGGCACTGAACCGTTTTCACAGCAAGGCAGGTTTCTCCGCACACCACCACTCTCACAACTTGACAACAACTGGTAGAGGAGCATCACAAAGTCACGGACAGTGAAAAGAACAAAAAATAATAATATAATAATAACAAAAAAAAAAAACAAAAAAAAAATAAGAATACAGAGGGAAAGTGAAGAAAGAGAATAAGAAACGAGATTTAAGGGAGCACCATCAACCACGTCAAAAAAAAAAAAAAAAGAACAAGTCATTGTAATGTTACCGTGAAACGACGTCCCGTCCAAGCGGCGATCGGCGGACGAAGGCAGGAAGCAGGCGGCCAGAAGAGGAGTATGGGTACTACGGCAGCAGCGTAGAGCGGCAGCGGCAGCAGCGAGAGTGTGGTGCCAGCGGCAGGCACGGGGCCACAGTGCTAGAGCAGGCGAGCAGGTATTGATTCATCCGTCATCTCCACCTTCCCCGTGGCTCTCCTCCCCTCCGCTCTCGGCCTGCCTCCCTCCCTCCCAGTGTGGGCGATGTATGGGTAGGCAGGTCGTCCACGGAATACACGCCACCACATAACCTGCAAAGCATGTACGTTGCCGTGTTGTCCTCACCGTGCAAAGCAAGCGTTTACATTGCCCCCACCATGCCAAGCGTTTACATTGTCCCCACCTTGCCAAGCGTTTACATTGTCCCCACCTTGCCAAGTTTTTACATTGTCCCCACTTGCCAAGCGTTTACACTGTCCCCACCGTGCCAAGCGTTTACGTTGTCCCCACAGCATGCCAAGCGTTTACACTGCCCCCAACATGCCATGAGTTTTACATCATCCCCCACCATCCCAAGCTTTTACATTGCCCCCACCACACAAAAGCAAGTTTTTACAGTGTCTTCACCATGCAAATGTTACACTGCCCCCACCATGTAAAGCGTTTACGTTGTTGTCCCCATCAAGCCAAGCATTTGTATTGTCCCCCCAGCCAAGCCAACGCGTTTTTACAAATGTCCCACAGCGCCATGCAAAGCCTTTACATTACCCCCACCATGCACAAGCGTTTACATTCCCCTCCCCCCCAGCAGTGCAAAGCGTGTTACATTGTCCCCACCATTCCAAGCGTTTACGTTGTCCCCCCCCCCAAAGCCCCCCCCCCCCCCCCCCAAGCCCACCTCCAGCATGCACAGCGTTTACATCCCCCCCTCCTCCCCCCAGCATGCAGCGTGTACCCCCCAGCATGCACAGCGTTTACATTGCCCCGCCTTTCAAAGCGTTTACTTTGCACCAACAGTGTGAAACATTACTCTGTCCCCCCGCCGTGTCAGGATGAAACAAACTGTTCACGTGTCTGTTTTGACTGTATGGCAAATGTTCATTTGCATTAACACACAAGATAGCTCGACCATGTCAGAAACATTTCTTGCTTCGCGTTTTGTAAGACGATTATCATGTTCCTTTTGAATATTCCCACAAGACGATTCCAACAAAAATCAATGTTCGTTCCTTTCATTTTTAATATAGTGGATTAAGTGTCTTGTTCCGAAAATGATAAGCTTATTCGAATCATGAAATATTGGCTGAATAGATTGCAACACGGATTTAGAGTCAACACAAAATAAAACATTGAGTAAATTCAGATGCAAATCAACCAAAAAAACAACGGCAAAGCAATTGCAGTTGCAATTAGTTCTGCCGCGAATATTGACAAACTTCTTGCAGGGTGGCAAGAATTTTAAACTTTTGTGGATGGAGTAGTAAACGTTTAGCCTGCCTGTCTGTCTTCTAAAACAGAACTACCTGTGTGAATCTTACAATGGTTAGAATATGTGTTGTACAAGGCATGTTTTTTCTGACGCAGTTACAATATTTAGACTTTCACCCTTTCTCAAATCAGTAGACTGTGATGTATTCATCAATCAATCTTATCAATCATGCAAATTCCCACGATAGTCAGGACGTAGTATTCAAAGCTGGAGCAATTCAATCTCCACGTTGGTAGAAAAAAAAAACTCGTGGAGAGCGTGGCAGAGGAGAGTCCTCAGAAGAGAGGCAAAATACACATGCCACGTAGTTTGACCAGAAATCAAAACATCTGTATGGCAACGTTGTATACCACACCGCTACCCAAAAAGCCTTGCGAAGCATCAGCTGTAACCCTGACCCCGTCATTCCTCCATTGACGCTGTCACCTTGCCCCCACATGGCAAAGCATTCACATGGCCACCCCATCATTCCTCCATTGACGCTGTCACTTGACTCCCAACATGGCAAAGCATTCACACTGCCACCCCATCATTCCTCCATTGACGCTGTCACCTTGCCCCCACATGGCAAAGTATTCACACTGCCACCTCATCATTCCTCCATTGACGCTGTCACTGACTCCAACATGGCAAAGTATTCACACTGCCACCCCATCATTCCTCCATTGACGCTGTCACCTGACTCCCAACATGGCAAAGCATTGACATGGGCCACCCCATCATTCCTCCATTGACGCTGTCACCTGACTCCCAACATGGCAAAGTATTCACACTGCCACCTCATCATTCCTCCATTGACGCTGTCACCTTGCCCCCACATGGCAAAGCATTGACATGGCCACCCCATCATTCCTCCATTGACGCTGTCACCTGACTCCCAACATGGCAAAGCATTCACACTGCCACCCCATCATTCCTCCATTGACGCTGTCACCTGACCCCCAACATGGAAAAAGCATTGACATGCCCACCCATCATTCCTCCATTGACGCTGTCACCTTGCCCCCACATGGCAAAGCATTGACATGGCCACCCCATCATTCCTCCATTGACGCTGTCACCTGACTCCCCACATGGCAAAGCATTCACACTGCCACCCCATCATTCCTCCATTGACGCTGTCACCTGACTCCCAACATGGCAAAGCATGACATGGCCACCCCATCATTCTCCATTGACGCTGTCACCTTGCCCCCACATGGCAAAGCATTGACATGGCCACCCCATCATTCCTCCATTGACGCTGTCACCTGACTCCCCACATGGCAAAGTATTCACACTGCCACCCCATCATTCCTCCATTGACGCTGTCACCTGACTCCCAACATGGCAAAGCATTCACACTGCCACCCCATCATTCCTCCATTGACGCTGTCACCTGACCCCCACATGGCAAAGCATTCACACTGCCACCCCATCATTCCTCCATTGACGCTGTCACCTGACCCCCACATGGCAAAGCATTGACATGGCCACCCATCATTCCTCCATTGACGCTGTCACCTGACTCCCAACATGGCAAAGCATTGACATGGCCACCCCATCATTCCTCCATTGACGCTGTCACCTGACTCCCCCAACATGGCAAAGCATTCACACTGCACCCCATCATTCCTCCATTGACGCTGTCACCTTGCCCCCACATGGCAAAGCATTGACATGGCCACCCCATCATTCCTCCATTGACGCTGTCACCTGACTCCCAACATGGCAAAGCATTGACATGGGCCACCCCATCATTCCTCCATTGACGCTGTCACCTGACCCCCACATGGCAAAGCATTCACACTGCCACCCCATCATTCCTCCATTGACGCTGTCACCTGACCCCCACATGGCAAAGCATTGACATGGCCACCCCATCATTCCTCCATTGACGCTGTCACCTGACCCCCACATGGCAAAGCATTGACATGGCCACCTCATCATTCCTCCATTGACGCTGTCACCTTGCCCCCACATGGGCAAAGCATTGACATGGCCACCCCATCATTCCTCCATTGACGCTGTCACCCTGACCCCCAACATGGCAAAGCATGACACTGGCCACCCCATCATTCTCCATTGACGCTGTCACTGACTCCCAACATGGCAAAGCATTGACATGCCACCCCATCATTCCTCCATTGACGCTGTCACCTGACTCCCAACATGGCAAAGTATTGACATGCCACCCCATCATTCCTCCACTGACGCTGTCACTTTGCCCCCACATGGCAAAGCATTCACATTACCACCTCATCATTCCTCCATTGACGCCGTCACCTGACCCCCACATGGCAAAGCATTCACATTACCACCTCATCCTTTTCGCCTGTTCCTTGAAACACCACTTTATCCTGCAAAGCTTTTATAATACAGCGTAATCGCATATTACTGTGAGTAGATGAACCTATACACTGATGTACATTGACTATTTGGGTAGGGACTCTTTGTGTCGTATGGCGCTAATGACACGCTATACACATCTATACTATTATCGACTCTTGGTACCGCCACAAGCTGTGATGCCAACGTTCTCCCCCACACACACGATGTGTCGTAAGCAGCAATCGTTTTGCAGATATAGGCGAGTAATTATCTCATCATGGGATGGGAGAAAAAGTTACCTTACTTGTTCGTTGTTTTACCGTTTACTATACCCTCCTTCATTGAGTATTTCCTGTTGCACAAGGAAGTAGGTTGGTTTTTTTTTTTTTTTTTTTTTTTATTATGACGTTATGTGTGTTTATAGATCAAGGGTATTCCTGGTGACAAATCTGATTGCCACGGTAATTAATTCAAAAGAAAAATTATTGTTCCGCCGAACGAAAAAGACAAACAAATTACAAGACAAAACACGACGCGTTTCGACCTGTGGTCTTCTTCAGGCAAGACAGACAACTTTCGAGACAATGAAGACGAAGAACGAAACAATCGCTTATTTCCTCAAAATGGGCGCAAAAAAAAAACCACTGCATTCATGTTACTGTCGCCGAGCGAAGGTTTACATTGCCACATTGACAATCAGCTCTGAATCTGAGGACCTGTCCTTTCTTCAATCAGTGAGAGACGTGAGACCTAAGGAAAACAAGATGCATCACCAGCCTGTATCAACGTATATATCAAAGCCGGTGAGGGAGATGGAAGGCTTAAGGCAAACAAGAGGTATGGGACAAACCCTTTCCCTCCTCTGCACACGCTTAAAATCGATATTGTTGTGTGTTGTTGTGGTGTTGTGACTATTATCTACATTTTTTATTACTCAACACTCCCAACCAATAAAATGAGATCTAAACACTCGAACTACGCTTGGCGTCATTAAAACTACTCACCCACATTCTGTATCATCTGTTAAAATGAACAGTCTGGTAACCAACCAACATTTTCACTCACGCGGTAAGTATAACCTGTGGAGACAGAGTTCAAAGAGATCTCTCCCAAACGTGATGGTGAAATGATAGTTTTCTGGATTTGCCAGTCATTCTCAACACTGTACGGTACACACAACATAAAGCCTACACCTCTCCAAATCAACATCAGCTCCAAAGCCATATCAAGGATTTCTCTTACTGAAGCATTCACTGAACCGACAGATGCAACGAAACCAGACAAAACTGTGATGATTCCAAATGACACAATGCAGCGCTAAATTCTCATTGGCTCTAACTCAGTGACTTGGTTCCTTTATAGAAGTCCCGTTTCGGTTGATACGGTCAGTAATTACCGGGGATATCTGCCCAGACCTAGCTGTCTGGATTCATAATATTCCAAGTCAAGTCAAATTTGAGGTTTCAAGCTGCGTTACAAGAACTACCGATTCCAAAATTCGATCAGTTTGGAATCCATCTTCATCCTATATAAGCTAGAAAATGGTGAATTCTGAATAAAAAATGTCGCCAGTTCTGTGTGACACGAAGCATGCCAGGACACAGCATATCACATACACACTCACAAATACCTACATTTACCTACGAACATATATACATGAAGTAAAGGGCCATTACAAATCTGAGAACTTTGCTACTATCACGCGCGCGCGCACACACACACACACGCGCGCGCGCGCGCTTTTCCCCCGTTTAAACGAAAACTTCCAATTCAAAGAGTTTGTACGAATATATTAAACTGGTTGTTTTGGACTATAGTTAATGTTTTGGGGACAAACTTACGGTCTTTATTAACAGCTCGAGTGTTGGTTCACATCCATCATATGACCATCATGCCCATGGACACAAAGCACACCACACCTGAACGTAAGGTGAGTGGCTTAAAGTGTGGGGAGGGGTCTAGACCTGAGCCAGCCTACCCTTTTCTTGAACCGCTCCCCGATGAGTCATCTTGGACATGGTCCAGACACTTGCCATGAAGGGAACACACCCACCTGCCCTAGAAAGGCGCACGTGCCTATGTCACTCCATGGCGTGTGCCTGGATTATGTCCCACCTCACTCATCGGGCAGCGGGTTTAGACGAGGGTAGGGAGTAGTTCGGATTCAGGTTCAGAATCTTTTTAATGCGCACATTTCTTTCTTTTAGAAATATGAAAGGCGTTTCCTTCCTCCTTAATGCTTTCTGTGTTGCATCTTTTGTCACTGTCTGAACAGCCTTCTAACAACGTGTTTCCTTCCGCTGTAGACTTCATTAAATGAATCATTACATTTCGTACTACTCTTCCCAACCATTTTGACTATGCAAGCAAGCAGCTCAACGTATTCTTTTTCAAGTATTCTTTCTGAAACAAATCAATATATTTCGCATTACTTTTCACAACCATTTTGACCATGTAAGCGAGCAGCTCCATATAAATCTTTCACGAATTGTTCCAAACGAGCATTTCGATCATCATTTCACAGCTCATAACCTTTATCCTAACAGTCGGCAAACTCATGAACACTAAATTCGTATTTAAACAATTCAGCACAATCACCTGACCGAACAATCCGTTCCTCACACTGTGGTCCCTCAGTGAACACACCCGCATCATCATATTCATCTCCCCGTGTCATTTCCACAAGAATATGCCACGAGTCCACTCGAAAAATAACTTAAATCGTAATCCGTTTGTCATTTCCCCGTGTCATTTCCACATGCCACGAGTCCACTCGAAAAATAACTTAAATCGTAATCCGTTTGTAAGATCCGGAGATAATGAAACAGTCTGTTACACTACAGCCATGTGGGGACATGTGGCTACATTCACCATTTCTATCCCTGTTCACACGCATCACTCAAGATCACAGCACCAAGCGGAAACACAAGTCAAGTAAGGATTTTCCAAAATTGTTGACCGACTCATCCTTGGAACAACGGAAACATGTTTCTTCTGCGACCTCAGAATCATCAGTGTGATGAATGTAATACACCATGTGGGGACATGTATCAACCTGTTTACTGCCTCACTCAAGATCCTGGCGTTCAGGTCTCCATTTACCATGAAATATACATCAGGAAACAGGGACGCACTGATGAGTGATATTCCTCAAGAATCAAAATTCCATTCCTCGGCTCAATTACATTATGTACTGGTCCACCTTCTCAGACGATGAAGCATGCAATCAAAATTATATCATTGTTAATCTTTTTTTAACTTGTTATCAATGTTCACTGCAACAGTATTATCTTAAGAAAGTTTACGTTCGGTGACATGCTATTCATTTTTTCATGACTAGAAATGCTACATCGCGCCAGATTTTCGACCATGAAAAGAAAACGTTTTGAAAGAGGTGCAACAAACCTGGCATGACTGATAAATAAGGCACTGCAGACACACAAGGTGAAAGAAACAAGCATACTTCATAACTGAAATATCTCTTACTTTACTATCTACATTTTTACGCATTCCAGTTGAGGAAAGATTGATGCAGATGGTTGAGAAGCCTATCTCATGGCAGATGGTTGAGAGGCCTATCTCATGGGAGATGGCTGAGAGGCCTATCTCATGGCAGAGGGTTGAGAGGCCTATCTCATGGCAGAGGGTTGAGAGGCCTATCTCATGGCAGAGGGTTGAGAAGAGGCCTATCTCATAGCAGAGGGTGAGAGGCCTATCTCATGGCAGAGGGTTGAGAGGCCTATCTCATGGCAGATGGTTGAGAGTCCTCTCTCATGGCAGAGGGTTGAGAGGCCTCTCTCATGGCAGAGGGTTGAGAGGCCTATCTCATGGCAATTCTGTTCCACACACTGACACCGCCGCCCTTTCTCCCTCTTGTCAGCTGACACAGTGGATAACCAGTGTTACGACTTGGGGCCTGAGTTAATATAATCCTGCATGTCTGTGTCGTCGGCCTCCACAAGACCCACGTGCACCAGCAGGTCCGTGTAGGCTATGACGTGGGGAATCGTCGCCTGTGTCAATTGAATTGTAACCAGCAGAGGACAAGCAATTTGCACGTGGAGATACACCGCCCCTGTCCCCACTGTCACTCTGGAATGCAGCACGTGCGATGACATCATTTGCAGACAGACAGAGAGGGGAGCACTCCCACCTCTGCCGTCCATCGGAACACACGATCGGGACTTTCACTTTTCACGTTCAGATCAGTTCTCATTCTGTCTTATTTAGCACGCACTTCGTCAGTTGAAATGTGTAGACGAGAGAGAGACAGACAGAGACAGACAGACAGACAGAGACAGAGAGATCTACTCAGCTTCGTACATTCAGTTTTTTTAGCATTATGACTCGGAGCTAACATATGTCGTTTAACGCATATGGAGTAAGCCAAAGGCTGTGACGCCGCTTTGACAAAACGCAAAGCTCTCTCTCTCTCTCTCTCTCTCTCTCTCTCTCTCTCTCTCTCTCTCTCTCTTATTTTTCTGCATTTTAATTTTTGCTTATGTGGTTTCAACAACTGAATGTTAAAAAAAAAAAAATAAATAAAAAGGGCAGATAATCATTCCCACATTTCAGGAACATTTAATAGAATGGACAGAAAACCAAATAAAGTGGGTTTGAAAAAAAAAAGCGAAAGGGACAAGCGATAACTCGAAAAAAGAGAATACAGATCCAGCTTCTTTGCTGGTGGCTTGCTGAACAGTGGAATTTCCCTGGTCCAGAGCCGGATGCCTGTTTCAGCTTCATGCATGTTCCACCCGATGAGACAAGTGCGTCGACTTGCACTGCCACGACGTTCATGTTTATAAGTTCAGCTTCCAAAGAGCTCTCTCTCTCTCTCTCTCTCTCTCTCTCTCTCTCTCTCTCTCTCTCTCTCTCTCAAATACATTTGTTTTGTTCATATCGATCAGGACACAGCTGTAAGACTCAATGTCTTCTTTTGTTATAATACTATATACCACAGACTCTCTCTCTCTCTCTCTCTCTCTCTCTCTCTCTCTCTCTCTCTCTCTCTCTCTCACACACACACACACACACACACCACACACACACACACACACACACACACACATTCATTCATTCATTCACTCTCGCACAAGATGGCGTGACACATAGCCACTTCGTCTGATCATTTACCTACGTTAGGCTCCTCTAACATGTAGTGCAGCCCATTACCGAATAAAGCGATGGTTCGCCAAATCCCGCAGTCCATTACCAGATCTGGTGGTCATTTACACACAGCGCAGCCGATTACAAGATGGTGCAGTCCCTCACTAACAGGTGTCGTCCATTACCAACCGGCCTACTGATCCATTACCAGATGAAGTGGGCTTTTAAAGATGGCGTGGTCAATGACCAGAGGGTCCTGCCCCTCCTCACGTTGGGCACAGCCAGATGGTGCGGTGCCATGAAACGGGGGTATAAGAGCCAAGAGGTGTTGGGTGACACTGACAGGTCACCGCGCAACATGGTGAGACGGGGGGATTGGCCTTGTATTTTCTTTTTTCATCTCAAACGCATCACGTGTCTTGTTTCACTGGCTTCTGAAAAGGGAAGAAAAATTCTTTTTCCGTCCTTTGCGACTGTCCTTTTTTGTTTCAAACAATGGTAAAATCTTGACAACCCTTTAACACTTCGGATTAAAAGACAGACAGTACTGCACCACTGCCAGTATGCCAGTGAAAAGAAGACGCACCAGCCCAGCCGACCGCGAAGGGCCACATCACGGCTGAAGGCATAATACAGCAATGCAAGTAATCCAGTAAAAAACGACAGTAATACACCGGGGCAAGTATGCCAGTAAGAACGACAGTAATACACCGGGGCAAGTATGCCAGTAAGAACGACAGTAATACTCCGGGGCAAGTATGCCAGTAAGAACGACAGTAATACACCGGGGCAAGTATGCCAGTAAGAACGACAGTAATACTCCGGGGCAAGTATGCCAGTAAGAACGACAGTAATACTCCGGGGCAAGTATGCCAGTAAGAACGACAGTAATACTCCGGGGCAAGTATGCCAGTGAGAAAGGGTATAGTCCAGCAATACAAAATAAGGCCAAAGAGAAAGGGAGTAATACTGAAAACAGGTAACCACTTTGAGAAATGGGAGAATTCAATGACACAAGTATAAAAGAAAACCAGTAACGCAAGAATGCTAGTGAGCAAAGAAGCAATGCGGTGATACAGATATGCCCCTGAGAAAGGGAATAACCTAGCACTGCAGGTACCCCAGTCAGACAGTGACAACGCTGGAATGCAAGTATGCCAGGAAGAAAGGGAGATATGCAGGAATGCAAAGTATGCCAGGAAGAAAGGGAGATATGCAGGAATGCAAAGTATGCCAGGAAGAAAGGAGAAATGCAGGAATGCAAAGTATGCCAGGAAGAAAGGGAGAAATGCAGGAATGCAAAGTATGCCAGGAAGAAAGGGAGAAATGCAGGAATGCAAAGTATGCCAGGGAAGAAAGGGAGAAATGCAGGAATGCAAAGTATGCCAGGAAGAAAGGGAGAAATGCAGGAATGCAAGTATGCCAGGAAGAAAGGGAGAAATGCAGGAATGCACAGTATGCCAGGAAGAAAGGGAGAAATGCAGGAATGCAAAGTATGCCAGGAAGAAAGGGAGAAATGCAGGAATGCAAAGTATGCCAGGAAGAAAGGGAGATATGCAGGAATGCAAAGTATGCCAGGAAGAAAGGGAGATATGCAGGAATGCAAAGTATGCCAGGAAGAAAGGGAGAAATGCAGGAATGCAAAGTATGCCAGGAAGAAAGGGAGAAATGCAGGAATGCAAAGTATGGCAGGAAGAAAGGGAGAAAGCAGGAATGCAAAGTATGGCAGGAAGAAAGGGAGATATGCAGGAATGCAAGTATGGCAGGAAGAAAGGGAGATATGCAGGAATGCAAAGTATGGCAGGAAGAAAGGGAGATATGCAGGAATGCAAAGTATGCCAGGAAGAAAAGGAGATATGCAGGAATGCAAAGTATGGCAGGAAGAAAGGGAGATATGCAGGAATGCAAAGTATGCCAGGAAGAAGGGAGATATGCAGGAATGCAAAGTATGCCAGGAAGAAAGGGAGAAATGCAGGAATGCAAAGTATGCCAGGAAGAAAGGGAGAAATGCAGGAATGCAAAGTATGCCATGGAGAAAACGAAGCGCTGCAATACTACAGGCGTGCCTAGGAGAGAGGGAGACATGTAGTCATGCGTGTAAGCGGCTAATCAAGAGTGTATAAAGATGTCAGTAAGAAAAGTCAGTAAGTAACACAGTAACCCACGCATGCCAGTGAGAAAGGGGGGTAATACAGCAATACCATGCCAGTGAGAAAAAAGGTATTTCAGGAATACAGACATGCAGTGCAGTGAGAACAGAGGTATTGTAGGAATACAGGCATGCAGTGAGAAAAGAGGTATTGAAGGAATACAGACATGCAGTGCAGTGAGAAAGAGGTATTGCGGGAATACAGGCATACAGTGAGATAAGGAGCGATGAAGTCAATACAGACATGCCAGTGAAAAGGGGAATAATGTGGCAAGACAAGTACACCGGTTTTGAGAGGGAGTGATGCGGTACAGCCAGCGTACTGGCGAGAAATGGAGCAAGGTAGTGATGCAGGTATGCCTGTGAAAAAGGGAAGTCAGGGCACTGCCAGGACACTAGCGAGAAAGGCGGGAGTGCAGCAATACCACAGTGCCGTAAAGAAAGGGGGTAATGCATACAGTTTGCCAATGTGAGTATAACGCAGTAATGCCAATACGCAGGTGAAAATAGGAGAACTGCGACATGGCAAGTATACCGATGAGGAGGGAGTAAGACAGGACAGCAAGTAGGCCACTGAAAATCTGAGTGCAACAGCAAGGAAAGTATGCCCGTAGAAAGTGAGGAATATAACGAAGCAAGTATACCATATATATATATAGGAAAAAAATCCGGGAGGTGGGGGGATAGGGATGAACTATGAACCCCGGGAAGACAGGGTAAGGGGAGACAATGGGGAAGGGGATCACAGGGAAGGGACCCAAAATGGTACCGAAATCTTGTCAGGAAATGAGGGGGGAAGGAATAGAGAGACGAAGTGCAAGAGAGAGGATGGGTTGAAAGGGGGGGGGGGGGGGGATGGGGTTAAAGAAGTGTGAGAGAGAAGAAAATAGAGAGAAAGGGGAGAAAAAGAGTGAGTGAAAAACCTAGAGCAAGGGGGGGGGGGGGGGGGGGGGCGGAAATGAGGGAGCAGTGGGAGAGACGGAGAGATACTGGGAGAGGGGTAGAAAAACATAGAAGGCGAGATGGGGAAAAAAAGAGAGAATGAGCGGTGGGGAAGAGTGCGGAGGGGGGGGGGGGTGATGTTGTAAATCAAGAAAGAGAGGCCAGGAGTGAGATGACTCGAGAACGAGAAACAGAGATAAAGACAGAAAAGAGAGAAGAATAGAAAGATGGAAAAAGAGGGGGGAAGAGGTGGTGCAACAACGAGAGAGAGAGAGAGAGAGAGAGAGAGAGAGAGAGAGAGAGAGAGAGAGAGAGAGAGAGAGAGACTATTGTGTTTTACAACAGAATAAGTTGCGGAGGAAGAATCAGACAAAAAGGTAACACAGAAATGAAATCTAAGAGTCAATCCATCCCAAACCTAATTAAGTAAGCGAACATACCATAAATGGCAATATTAAACTATGGTTGAGCAACAGAATCATGATATGAAACTAAGGGAGCGTGGAGCAAAGAAAATAGACGTAAACGGACGGGAAGGCGGCGGGGGGAGGAAATTTAGAGAGAGACAGCATGAAGCGTAAACCAATTAAGGTGGATGGGGGGTGGGGGATAAAGGGATAGAAAATGATAAGACTATAGGTGAATAAGGTAGAAGAGTTAAGACAGGATAACAACGACAGGTTTTAAATATACCTCTCAATTCAATAATTGAATAATCATACGAAGAGAAAGCTAAAAACAATGGGTATAAAACATTCAGTGTAAGATACTAGATAAAACAACGCTATTTACAGTATAATAAGATGTAGTATAAATGGGGTCGTCCACCCTTCCACATTCTACCATTCACGACTGGCATACATGTCACAGTAAGCTGTGAATCAGAGAAAGAACAACTTGGGGCATTTTGGGGTGAATTGCAGTTCACAAGGGAGAGCATTCAAACAACGACAACATACAGAGAGCCCATTTTTTTAATAAATCCCCCCCTTCCCCCCCCATCCCCCCCCCCCCCCCCCCCCCCCCCCTGTCCGTTTACGTCTATTTTCTTTGCTCCACGCTCCCTTAGTTTCATATCATGATTCTGTTGCTCAACCATAGTTTTAATATTGCCATTTATGGTATGTTCAATTACTTAATTAGGTTAGGGATGGATTGATTCTTAGATTTCATTTCCTTGTTACCTTTTTGTCTGATTCTCCCTCCGCAACTTATTCTGTTGTAAAACACAATAGTCTCCCTCCCCCCCCCCCCCCTCTCTCTCTCTCTCTCTCTCTCTTCTCTTATCTCTCTCTCTCTCTGTCTCTCTCTCTCTCTCCTCTCCTTCTCACTCCTTCTCTCGTATCTCGTATTACCTGCACCACAATTCTATTTTTCTTGATATGTCCCACTTTTTTTTCCTCCTCCTTTCTCTCCCCCCCCCCCCCCCTCTCTCTCTCTCTCTCTCTCTCTCTCTCTCTCTCTCTCTCTCTCTCTCTCTCTTCATCTCTCGTTGGTGCACCACCTCTCCCCCCCCCCCCCCCCCCTCTTTTTCCCATCTTCTATTCTTCTCTCGTTTTGTCTTTATATCTCTGTCTCTCGTTCTCGATTCCTCTCACTCCCGGCCTCTCTTTCTTGATTTACAACACTCCCCCTCCCCCCCCCCCCCCCCCCCCCCCCCCCCCCCCGCACTCTTCCCCGCCGCTCATTCTCTCTCTTTTTTTTTCCCCATCTCGCCTTCTATGTTTTTTTACCCCTCTCCCAGTATCTCTCCGTCTCTCCTACTTCTCCCTCATTCCCGTGCCCCCCCCCCCCCCCCCCCCCCCTCCTTGCAACTTGCTCAAGGTTTTTCACTCACTCACTTTCTTCCCCCTTTCTCTCTCTATCTTCTCTCTCTCACAACCCTTTTCCCCCCCCCCTCCCCCCCCCCCCCCCCCCCCCCGCCCCCCTTTCAACCCATCCTCTCTCTTGCACTTCATCTTTCTATTCCTTCCCCCCTCATTTTCCTGACAAGATGTTGGTACCATTTTGGGGTCCCTTTCCCCATGTGTCCCCCCTGTCTCCCCTTACCCTGTCTTCAGAGTTCACAGTTCATCCCTATCCCCCTACCTCCCGGATTTTTCTTCTCTGGTTTACTTTTGATGTTTACATAGATGAGTACCATTAGGTTTCTTGTATGGTTTATATATGTGGTTGTTGAAGTCAAGCGTTATGTCTAAGTAGTTCGCTACCTTTTTATTTGCTTCGATGGTGATTTTTAGGTTTTGATTTTGGAAGATTTTGCACAGTTCTTTTTTCTTGTTTTCGATGGTTCTTGGATTGTTGGTTAGTGCAGCGAGGCCGTCATCTCTGTATAGTCCGACTTGCTTTCCGGTTGTTTCTGGATGTTTGGATAGCATGAACAGTCCGACCAGTTCGCATGTTTCGGCACCGTCGTACGATCCCATGGTCACATCAAATGTTGAGTTTTTGTTCGTTTTCTTGATCCAGGTTTTCATTTTTGGTATGGAGTAAAGTTTTCTTGGTGCGAAGAATGATTTCCATTTCTGATCCTGTTATGTCTGTGTGTTTACTGGCAAATTTCAGAGCTTTAAAGATATAATTGATTCATCCAACACAATGAAAAGCAACACAGTAAAGAAGGGTGAAGAAAGGAAATCTTGCAACTGCACTTAAAAAAAAAAAAAAACAGTGTCCCTTAAGCAACAAATGCCTCTATAATAACATTGTATACCACCACTGTGACGTCAGAAAATGAAAAAGAAACATATATAGGAATTACTGAAAACCACTGCAAAACTAGATATGCAAACCATAAACAGTCATTCAACAAAGAAAGATACAAAAACCAAACAGAACTGAGCAAATACATTTGGAGACTTAAAGATAAAAAAAATAAACTATAATATATTTTTGAAAATCATAAAAAGGGCATCACCGTACAATAATATTTCAAAAAGATGCAACCTATGTTCACAGAAAAATGGTTAATACTATGTAAACCACACTTAGCAAACTCTAAATACTAAAGTAGAAATAGTAAACAACTGCAGGCACAAATGGAAATTGTTGTCAGCAAATGCACCCTGAATAACAACCTGAAATAAAAAAAAAACACGTGCAGCCAATCCGCACGTGCAAACAGTGACATTGGGCCCTACAAGCTATATAACATCGGCGCGACCCAAAAATCATCCTGAAGAGAGCTGTGTGCTCGAAACAAATTTGTAGACCTTTAGAGTTCCTTTTAATACTTTGTTTTAGCAGATGTTGCTGCCCAAGGGGTTGAGCTCTTTAAAAATTTTACCAGGCATATTAGTGGTATTCATGATATATACATACACACACACACACACACATATATATATATATGTGTGTGTGTGTGTGTGTGTGTGTGCACGCGCGCGCGTATGCACGCTCATGTGAGCTCGAAAATACAATTTTGCACGCGCGCGCATTAGAGAGAGAGAGAGTGTGTGTGTGTGTGTGTGTGTGTGTGTGTGTGTGTGTGCTCGCGCGCGCGCGCGTGCGCGCGCACGCATGTGCTCATGCGAGCTCAACAATACCATTTTGCACGGACACGCGTTTGAGTGTGAGTGTGTTTATTTTGTGTGTGTGTGTGTGTGTGCGCGCGCGCGCGCGCGTGTGTGTGTGTGCGTTAATCTTCGTTCCAGGAGCATGACTTAGTGGTGTCAGCAAGATCTTCCAGTGATGAACAGTGATGCGCTGTTGAAAAACAACAATTGAGTGAAAACAGCCATTTCAAATTCAGTTATGACAAATTACAATTCTGACATCGCCGAAGAACTTCGAGCGGCTGTAGGAAGAAAAATTCGCCCCGCTTCTACTATTGGAAGAATACCTTGAAGCCGTCACAAACCATTTCAACTAAGTAATGACTGAAACAGCGACAGAGGTCCTAGAAGTAAACCGTTGGAAATCGAAGCCAAGGATTATATGCTTTATCTTAGATATGTGCAACAATAGAAGCTTAAAACCTCCCGAGAAAGCTGGGGGGGGGGGGGGGGGGGGGGGGGGGATGCCATAAACCGTCCAAGAAGGTTAAGGGGGAGAAATAAAATGCCATAAACCATCCAAGAAGGGTAGGGGGAGAAATAAAATGCCATAAACCATCCAAGAAGGGTAGGGGGAGAAATAAAATGCCATAAACCATCCAAGAAGGGTAGGGGGAGAAATAAAATGCCATAAACCATCCAAGAAGGGTAGGGGGAGAAAATAAAATGCCATAAACCATCCAAGAAGGGTAGGGGGAGAAATAAAATGCCATAAACCATCCAAGAAGGCTAGGGGGAGAAATAAAATGCCATAAACCATCCAAGAAGGGTAGGGGGAGAAATAAAATGCCATAAACCATCCAAGAAGGGTAGGGGGAAATAAAATGCCATAAACCATCCAAGAAGGGTAGGGGGAGAAATAAAATGCCATAAACCATCCAAGAAGGGTAGGGGGGAAATAAAATGCCATAAACCGTCCAAGACGGGTAAGGGGGAGAAATAAAATGCCATAAACCGTCCAAGAAGGTAGGGGGGAGAAATAAAATGCCATAAACCATCCAAGAAGGCTAGGGGGAGAAATAAAATGCCATAAACCGTCCAAGAAGGCTAAGGGGAGAAACACAGTGTCATAAACGACAGTCAATAAAAATTTAGAATGCAAAGGAAAGCTGGATTAGACATCAATGAGAGGACACTGAAAAAAAAAATGCTCATATAACAATGGCACACAAAGAAAGCTTTTAAGATTTTTAAAGGTTTGACCCAACAGAAGCACAGTTAAAAGTTACCACCATTCACGACAAAGCCGGCACTGTGTCACACTGGAAGAACATCATAAAAAGGTGCACTGAAATTTGCTCCGAACTCTACAACAAACAAAAAACAATTTCAATGTGGATGACTTTCCAATAATCCGTGAAGACTCGTACAAGCAGTAAAACCCCTGGAATGTGGGTAGGCTGCAGGCATTGACAACATCCCTGCAGAACATTTGAAACATGGTGGAGAGGCAATAATTGATATCTTATGTACCACCTGCAACGAAATCTGGAACACTATCGAGCGCTCTACGCCAAAGTCTCAATAACTGTTCGTCAGCCTTCCAGAGAAAGGAGATCTCCAAGACAGCCGAACTACCGCACTCTCAACTTGACTGATCAGCCATGCCAGCTATGTAATGCTCAAAATCATTCCGAACAGATTACAGCCGCAGCAAATACCGTTATTGCTGAAAAACAGGCTGGATTTCTCCCAAAGGCAGAAGTACGGTCAAACAGACCTTTGGTTTGCGTACCCTGTGCAAAAGCATCTCTAACACCAGAGGGAGTTTTACCACGTCTTAGAGGACTTTAAGAAGTCGTTCGACAGAGTCTGGGAAGGCGTAAATGACCACAATGAAGAAGTTTGATATCGGGGCAAAAGCTGGCCAACATCATCCTACGGCTGTACTCTAACGCCGGACGACCAGTGCAGTGCTCGTACAAAGCGCTATTGGAGAGTGGTTTGATACTTGAGCTGGTGATTGCCAGGGCTGCTTTCTAACTCCCATACTTTTCAACTTATTTCAGGAACACTTCATGACTAATGCACTTGAAGATCATGCCAGCAAGTTCAGCAATGTAAGGTGAACTGTCACGAATGTTCGCTTTGCAGATGATTGGCCAAAGCTTTCTGAAAGACTAAATGAACCTCAATAAGGATGGCATAGATGTCAGCGCCAAGCTTTCTGAAAGACTAAATGACCTCAATAAGGTATGGCATAGATGTCAGCGCCAAGCTTTCTGAAAGACTAAATGAACCTCAATAAGGAATGTCAGCGCCAAGAGGCCAAGTTGATGGCTAACCATATCGTCGCCATCAGTACAGATATACCTGGTTATGGACAGGCTAAGTACCTTTCAACAGACCACATACCTGGGACCCAGCATCAGCGATGAGGGATCCAAACCAGAAATAATGTCAAGGGTAGCAAAGAGAACAATAGCACTGCTCAGACTGAAATTTGTACTAAAGGACAGTAACATCTCCAAGACCTACTACAAGATCAGGCTCCTGCGTGTACTTGTAGATCACATCATCCTGTGCGCATGCAACATGGACCCTCCAGATATGGACAGGAGAATCTAAAATATGGACATGAGATGTCAATGCAAGATACAGAACATCAGCGATACATGTTGGTCATGTTACTTCTGAACAAGTGCGTCTAACCAACAGACAGCACATCGGAGCTGATGAATATTTCCTGGTGTCCGATAAGAAAAGAAACCTACGATGACATGGCCATGTGGCAAATTCCAATGGCCTCGGTAAAACTATCCTCCGGAAAACTGTAAAAGGAGAGAGACGAAAGTGGAGACAGAAAAGCAAGGGTTGGCAACATTGGGGGGAAAGATAGAGGAAACTTTCGTAGAGACAAAAAGCCTTGGCACACAACCAACAAAACTGGAGAAATCTGATGTGCGGTGCTTCAGTGTGTCTATGATTCCTACCGTGTGACGGGAGAAAAAGTGGAATCTTCATTTGATTGTTTGATCAATTTAGATTAACCTGATCTTATCTCATCCTGAAATCATGGTTTCGGGATTCGAAAATAGTAACCCTCGCCATTAAAATGATTTTATGTGTTCTATGTATTAGATAAAATCTTAAGATTTCAGATCTCTCTCTCTCTCTCTCTCTCTCTCTCTCTCTCTCTTGCTCGCTCGATCGATCGACAGCACGGACGGGGTTAAACAGCATTAATCAGACCCAGAATAATCTGGCCCATCGAGCGCCGTTATCAGCGTTAGCCAATCAAATGAAATTAAATCGTAGGAACACTGTTACTGGAGGAATTCTCTGTCTGTCTTTATAGAACCCTGCCAATCCCAAGCCTGCCTGCGCGCGCACTAACACACGCACGCACACACACACACACACACACACACACACACGCACACGCACACACACACACACACACACACTGGGAAGCTTTGCGTCAATGTGACGCAGGAAAAGACTAATCCACCTCCAGCTTCTATTTCCGTTGGGTGATCAGGACACCAAGTGCCAGTGCCTAGGACAAAAGTTCAGTCGTTACATCAGTGCATTCTTCTTTCTGTCTTAAGTCTTAAGGACCGGTAGCAGTGGAACAGCAAACTGGGAAATGTTCTTGGTGTACAAACACAATTTTAGAAATAAGGACAGAATTAAAGCAATTAATTTCGCTGGTTTTCACCCTTTTCTGTTGTAATCTTCCGAAATATAATAACCCCTACCCTTCGTCCCCCTTCTCCCATTAAACATACTGTACTCGCTCAGAAGCGTAATTCTCACATACACCCTTTGTACAGACTCCACCCCCACACATCCACACTCCTGTTGAGATCCAAAGCCCCGGTTCGCACGGATTTGTCGACCTCGTGTCGTTGTGAAGCCACCCGCTGGAGGAAACCCTGCACTGCCTGATGCTGTGTTAGTGTCATGGAGTTCAGTAGTGCCTACTTCAACTAAACTTAGCCAGGACGAACGGTCGCTGGTTCACGGGAGAAGGCACTCGGGGCGGGGCAGACCTCTTCCAGGGTCTCTGGCTCAGTTTGTTACCGTGCAGCGATTGTAGAAACAGAACGCCCGCCTATCCCCCTCCACTCTATGAAGGTTATCTTGCTCACTGGATTCGGGTTGGAATCTAAATCCACATCAACTCTTACAAGTTCAACACATCTAAAAAAAATCCCTTTTTTCCAGTGAGAAGTATATTCCGTCTCTTAGCAAATTTTGCACGTTGATACATATAATGTCAGTGCATCTTATGATTTTTTTTTTTTCCTCGTTAAAACCCATGCATATTTTCTTGCGAATTTCACACAATGTCAAATTATGCCCTGTCTTACGATGTTAAATGGAGCTGAAACAAAATCCTGGATCCACACAATGTCAGATCATGTCCTGTCTTACAATGTTAAATGGAGTTGAAGCAAAATCCTGGGTCCACCTTTTTGATGCATGTCCGCACCAAAAATTAATGGCGTCGTCCTTTGGCCATATTACACTTTTTCAACTAAAATTTTATGAAATCGACTCAGCAGGTTTTTTTTTTTTTTTTTTTTCGTTTTCGAAAAGGAGGGGGGAAGGAAGGAAGTCTTGTTTTTTTTGCTTTTCTTCTTCTCTTCTTCTACTTCTTCTTTTTCTTCTTGTAGGAATCTTCAGACACACAAAAAAAAAAACCAACAGAAGATAGCCTCTGTGGCGGAAGTTAAGCATGCTCCATTCATTTCTTGTTGATTAATCATGAGTGAGTAACATACGGAATAGATGACTGGGACAATAGATGAGATGTTGCCGGTAACTAAATAGAATGATGCCTATAACAAAGGGAAAGTTATGCCGAAACCAAATGGAGTAATGCCGAGAGAAACTGAAATGATATCGATGTACATGGCCAATAGCGTAAATGACGCGATTATTGAATCACAGTTTCTTTTATAAAGACATTTCAGACAAACCACAACACTGAGGACATCGACAAGAAACACACACACACACACACACACACACACACACACACACACACACACACGCACACACACAGTGAAGTGTCACTATCCAGTTCTCTTAAAATTACCACTCCTCAAACCTCGGGCCTGAGTATCAACTGGCTCCGTTCTGAAGCGGCAGGGGTTGTCGCGGAGGCTGTGAAACTCAAGTGAGCGAGGCAAAGCGAGGCGGGTGGCGAAGTGATAGGGATCTGATCCTGGCATGCAGGCAGGCTGGCTGGCTGTCTGGCTGGCGGGCAAACAGCGGGAGGGGAGCTAAGCCCGCAGCGACAGTTCCGGCAGCCAGACGATCGATCGTCAGTGGCTGTCCCAGGAGAAGCTGTTCCAGATGGCTGGTTGGCAATGGCCATGCCGACAGCTTATTTCCACCCGTGGTCATTCCTCGTGGCTGTGCCCCAAGCCGGCGTCCATGCCTCTGTTTCGTTTTTCATTAAATCGAAAAAAGAAAAGCAAAGAAAAATAAAATGGTATAATTCGGTATACAAAAATAAATCTCATTGCTGCAGTGTTCTGTACAGCGATGGAGAAGCATGACTCGTCCTTCTTTCCTTTTTTTCTGTCTGCTTGTTTTTGCTGCCTCATCTTCTGTGCCTTGCCCTTGACGGTTCACACGCCGCTTGTTCTGATTCTCCGAACACAGACACACCTGGGATACACTCTGTAGCAGTTTGCCTACAGAGTCCATGGTACTACCATATCAGGCTGTCACAAGGTTACCCGCCTTCAGAGGGGATGATGCACTGTGGCCATGTCTTTTTGGTGGTGGTGATGTAATTCAACATGCTAATGACATTTTTATGCTGGACACTCCCAGGCAAGCCCCCCCCCCCCCCTCCCTCAACCCCCCCCCCCCCTCCTCCTCACCCCCCCCCCCCCCTCCCCCCTACTGGAGGCAATAGATCAGATGTAGCTTTCTAGGTGTATTTTTCATGACGGCGATTGTTCAAACTGACAAAGTCAATCAGGTTGAGGTCCTTGAAGTGTGGACCGCCATCATGTTCTTCAACGCCAGTTACGCTGGCGGAGATCCTTGAAGATCGGACTAGTAGGGGGCCGGAATAGCTCAGCTGATGGAGCGCCGGACTCGTAATCCAAGGGTTGCGGGTTCGAATGTCCGACAGGCCGTTTCGGTACAGGGGGATTTTTCCCTCGGAGTTAACATTGGTTTTGACTCCATTTCCCATACAGTCCTTCGAATGAGACTATAAACCGAGGTTCCGTGTCTGAATGCACACATAACATCTTGCACACACGTAAAATCCCATCACCAGCTTTCGGAAGAGAAGGCCAGTTTGACCGTTGGTATGGATGACACATTACACATAGCATGCACCTTCCCCGAAGATGGAGTATGGCTGCCTTAATGGCGGGGGAAAAAAAAATGGTCATATACACAAAACTCCACACCCTTTGTTGAGCAGGTGGGATTAATACCTGCCTGTCTATACAGGGAGTGGCCGCAGGAGTATCAGCATGCGTTGCAGAAGAAGAGAAGGACTAGTATCATGCCCTTAAACGCCTGTTCTACCAATGGAAGTCCTTAATTTAAGGTGTGGACCAACCGTCATGTACTCAAATGCCTGTTGTACCTATGAGGTTCTTGAAGTGTGGACCACCATTATGTTCTTCAATGCCTGTTCTACCAATGAAGGTCCTTGAAGTGTGGACCACGTCATGTCCTTCACGCCTGTTCTATAGGGGGAGGTCCTTGAAGTGTGGACCACCTTCACATATATAAACGCCAGTTCTACTAATAAAAGGCCTTGAAGTGTGGACCACCGTCATGTCCTTCAATGCCGGTTCTACTGATGAAGGTCCTTGAAGTGTGGACCACCGTCATGTCCTTCAATGCCGGTTCTACTGATGGAGGTCCTTGAAGTGTGGACCACCGTCATGTCCTTCAATGCCGGTTCTACTGATGGAGGTCCTTGAAGTGTGGACCACCGTCATGTCCTTCAATGCCGGTTCTACTGATGGAGGTCCTTGAAGTGTGGACCACCGTCATGTCCTTCAATGCCGGTTCTACTGATGGAGGTCCTTGAAGTGTGGACCACCGTCATGTCCTTCAATGCCGGTTCTACTGATGGAGGTCCTTGAAGTGTGGACCACCGTCATGTCCTTCAATGCCGGTTCTACTGATGGAGGTCCTTGAAGTGTGGACCACCCTTCCATCTTTTACCTGTTCTACTCACGCAGAGGCCTGCAGTATTACGCCATCACGCGTCTTTCAGCACCACTTTCTATGGATTTGCAGATGGCAAACACGTTCAGACCAACTCATCCCCGGGCAGGGAAAATCCACACAGCGAGCGACGCTGCACTGTTTGATCCCACTTCTCCATTCAAGAGTGTAGCATGCTTCACTCTGAAGAGGAGAAGGCTGGGGCTGAAAACCTCGCACAGTCATGATGGAATGATAGGATTCGAGCCCCTGATTTTCCGGACGTTGAGACGTAGACTGGAATTTGGTTTGTGATTTTCACCCGTACTGACGCAAATATCTGGTATAATCAACCGTGACTTTTTTTTAAACTTACCAAGTGTACCAAAAATGGCACTGATAAAATGACGCATCATACATCATAAGAAAGGTCACACACACACACGCACACACACACACACACACACACACACACACACACACACACACACAACTTTTTCACATTCATGTTTTTTTTCACAGAGCCAGGGCGATTTTCATCTGTTCAAACTTGGTTATTTCTACTGGACCTTTCCTGTAACCCCCAACTCTGACTTGTATACAAGCCTAAAGTGCATAGCTTTGACCAATCATGCTTAACATCATTCTTTGTCCTACCTGTATAAAAGATTTATATATACATATATATATATATATATACATATATATATATATGCCTGAATGATATATATATATATATATATATATATATATATATATATATATATATATATATAAATGCTGAACAATTAAGTAGTGGGGGAAAAAAAAAGTGCAGGTTAACATTCTTCCATCATTACAGTAATGACTTGGCAAAGATTTGAAATTGAGAGGAAAAAAAAATTGAAGATGAAGTAAATGGGAAAATGTCTATCATAAATATGAAACCCTTCACCAGCTGCATGAGGAAACTATCGCAATCCCTCTCGAAGGCAGATCTATTTGTATCGCCTGCTCCGAGGCCTTTCGTCCGCTGGATCGGACTCATATATATATATATAGCTACCATTCAGGCATTTTCAGAAATGCAGTCATTAGCAAAGACCATACTGTGACCCTCCCTGGGCTGTCAAAGCAGCCACAGAATGAGCTAAGAACACACACATTTCAAACAACAAATAAACACATTACACGGAAAGGCAGAGACATGGCTTTTTTTTTTTTCTTTTTCTTTTTTTTTTTTTTTTTACAGTTTTGTAGCATGTTGCATTACACAACTGAAGCACAGCTGCGGTCCAAATCTGCAGGAAAAAATGTCAACCATGACTCAAAAGACTGTTCATGCTTAAATTATGAAAAAATATGGTCGATTGCCTTCATGCCTTTTGAGAAATGGACCTTATGTAATAGAACCGTTTCTTAGGGTTTGTGTATAGATCTATTTGTCTCCCTTGATGATGCCAGGGTTAGCCCCGATTTAACAGGCTTCTATGCTGTGAATGATTGACTCCATCCATTTGATGTTTGGCTAGGACTAAGGCAGATATACATCTGACTTCCCCAGAACATTTACCATCACCAAGTTAGTTTTTAATGTATTTTGATTTCCCCCCATTTCCCTTGCCCTGAAAAGAAAACTTTTGCATCGAAAACTAAACTAACCTTGAAGTAGTAGAGCAAAGTGAATTCAAGTCCATGCTGGACCCGTTGCCAAACTGCACCTCAGTGAGAGGATTTGTCCATCCACTGCTGGAAAAGAAGAACAAACGAGGGTGTCCTGTGATTTCAGCATATGAACAGCAGTGTTCATAACCATGCATTCCCCTTCTCCACACACTACCCCCTCTCCCCTCTTATCCTCTCCCCTTCCCCCTTTTCATGCAATCTTACCCCCCCCCCCCCCCCCCCTCCTCCCCTTTCTGCTCACTCCACCTCCCCTTCCATCCCCCACCTCCCAATGTTACCCCCTCTCTCTCTCACGCACACAATCTCTCTCTCTCAGCATTGTTGACACCAGAATTTGAGAGAAATGTTCATTGCTCACCACACCGTCTCTGACGTATTTAGATTTAGCTGTTAATTCAATTTCCACCCCCAACCCCCACGTTCCGGGCTGCCAGCCCCTCCCTTTTGCTTACAAAAAAAGCACATACACACCAAACTCACCGACTTGAACAAGGGGACACAGAGCTAGAATAGCTACATACTGCTTTGAATAGATTTATGGCCTGAAGAAAGCGGCATTTAAAAGTTTGAATGGGTCTGCCTGTCAGTGCTGGACAAGAAAGCTTTCTTGACTTTGAGCAAAGAAGAAAGGGTATGGGAGTGAAGGCACCAAAGAGCCTGAGAACATTGCCAGAAGTCAGAAGACGGACTCACGCCTTTGCTTCTTAAAAACCAGTCAAACAGCTGGATGGCAGACAGCATCAAGTAGAGAGGGAAGCATGCCACCATCTGCTTTAGGATCATAGATGCCCATCTGCCAACCAAAGAAAAATCAAGATAATATCTGCAATCATCCTTCTGCTGGCTGTACTCTTTTGTGTGTGTGTGTGTGTGTGTGTGTGTGTGGGGGGGGGGGGGGGGGGGTAATGTGTGTGTGTGTGTGTGTGTGTGTGTGTGTGTGTGTGTGTGTGTGTGTACAAGCACATACATGCATGTGTGTGTGTGTGCATGGGCCTGCATGCACATGCCAAATCCCACGGCCACGCACACATTTGCATGCACATACGATCGAACAGTGATCATTCACTCTTTTTTTTTTTGGAACAACTCACCCCCCCCTCCCCCCCCCCCCCCCCCCCCCCCCCCCCCCCCCCCCCTTCTTAGTCTGCTCTGATCCCCCCACCGCTCCCTAATTTTTCCTCCTTCCCCTAATCCTTTCCACAGAATGGCATGACAGTAATAATGTTGGTCAACACAATGCACCTGTTTGCTCCTAATCACCTTACAGCTTGAACTGGAAAAGGCATTTGGGGTACAGGTCGTTGTTGCTGCTGTCGTACCCTGGCTTAAAGACTCCAGGGATCACCCGAACAGCCGAAGTACTTGAACGCTATGGCACAAACGCATCAGCTGGGGATGAGAACATTACGTGTGTGACCGTTTTTGATTACCCCGCCACGTGGGCAGCCACACTCCGACTTCGGGGGATTTTGGAGACCGATAATGTAATGCTAGGAGCTTGTCATGGCTGAAGACAGTCCCCGCATAACTATGCAGAGCATAACAACATTTTGATGGTGCCTTGGTGTTCTAGCCTATGTTAACTGGCCTGACACAGCCTTAAGCCAAGACGAGGGGTACAGGTCATGATCTAAAGAATGCCTTTCTGCATCACATATTTTTAACTGACAGTTTATCTGCTTGGGTTCGAGACTGACACTGGCAGCCTGTATTCCAGTTTTATTGTGGCATAGGTGTGACGCATGAAATTGAAACGGTGGGAATGCACCAGTTTCGTACCAGCACATTGCTGAATCCATGTGCAGTGGAGTTTTTTTTTTTTTTTTTTTTTTAAGTGTCTGAGCTTCTCAAACTCACGGTTATACAGCCATTTGGTACAGGATTTCTGGTCAACATGCGGCGAGCGCCCCTTTTTTTTTTTTTTTTTCCCAGTGGTGTAGCCAGGAGAATCAAGCAGACAGCGGTTAAGCACGTCGATTTTGATTTCATACGTTGCTAGGCACCATTTTCAGATTTTTGTTTCTCTTTTAATCAGACATAATTCACAAACAGTCCAACCAAAATGCAGTAGGTATCTTTTTCCTCAATTTTTATGAGTAGTTTCCAAGCAAAAATGACCTCTCGAAGCATATTCAAGAGTTCACGAGGATTTTCACTCTTTCAGATACGTTTGTACAGTACAGGTCCGAGTCCACGGTTACAGGTTGAGCCCAAAAACGCCATATATTCTCTGTTACATTCAAAGCTGCGCCTGGCTTTTCTCAGAAGATCAGCCGGTGCCAAAATATATTAAGTGCATAGTCCATTCCTTGACCCATAGCATACCTGACTCTGAGGCGGGTCTCATGTCCGTTCCTTTTTCTATGCAAGCACGTCCACATGACCCTTCGTTTTCCTGTCGTCTGCTGGACTTTTCACTCCAAAATCCTAGTGCCCTACCAATGGCGTAGAGACACAGGGAGTCCACAAGTCATGCATCATTCCGCTATTTTTGCTGACCTGTGGCATTGAGCTAATTTACTTACCCCTAAATTCCAGGATGAGGTCATCTTTTTCACGTTGAATTTTTTTTTTTTTTTTTTAATTTCACACAGCCAGGGCGATTTTCATCTGTTCAAACTTGGTTATTATTACTTGACCTTTCCTGTAACCCCGAACTCTGACTTGGATTTCGTGGATTCTCTTACTTTATTCCATGAGTAAGTCACTCTGTTGCTAACTCTTAATTTTTCCACATTCGACGTACGTTTTGCGCCCAGTTTGAGAAGATAAGTGACTGCTCGGTCTTCGTTTTCATTGTCCCGAATGTTGGTTTTCTTGCCTGAAGAAGACCAAAGCGGTCGAAACGCGTCTAGTTTTGTCTTGTAATTTGTTTGTCTCTTTTGACCGGCAGAATAGAATTTTTTTTTTTTTTTCTTTCAAGTTCATCGAACTGGTTGAAAATGTTGTAGATTTGGATTAAGTCCCCGCTCCTCTCCTACCATCCTCCTCCCTTCCCTTTCCTCCCTCTTGTCTCCTTCCCCTCCCTTTGGCTCTCTTCTTGCTGTTAAAGATTCAATCCCAGAAGCTCCGTCCTTTCTCGATAAGTACGACTAATGTCAGCAACTGATTTCGTCGTCGCTTTTTTTTTTTTTATTCTGCCCAGTGTATAGACTGTCTCCTATGCCTAGGATACTATGCAGGATGTAGTATACTAAAGTGTAGTATACTACTATATCAATGCTTTATATGCAAGACTGAATATTCATTTGTCCATGTTTGAAAAAGTACGTTTAATCAGTCCTATGTTATTAGTTACTTCATCTATTGCACTTTGAATATACTTACTGAATAACAGGTTGCCATGAAAATGACATGCAAATCCTTCTCATTTTCACATTTGGAAACCACTTGAAACATTTCATCATCTGTTCTTTTTTTTTTGTATTGGTAATTGGGATTTTTATGTCCAATGTGCAGTGACTTTACATTTACTAGCATTCAAAAACGGATTCTATTTATCCGACCATTTTGTCTTGGCGTTTATATCGTACTAACTTGAACCTAAACCTAAACCGCTCGGTAAAAGGTACAGTTTGAGTTTCGCTCTGCTGTTGTGGGAAACTGGGTATTTGGCGGAGCTCTCTTTTCGTAAGGCGTCGGCAAATTCCGTCAATGGAATAGCTGGACATTGACGCGCAAATACAAACCAGGACTAAACTGCATTTCTACCCCATCACTCACTTTGCATTTTAAAACATTTGGGGGAGGGGGAGGGGGTCTAAAATTGAATCCATTTTTGTTCCGAAATCTACGCTTGACAAACCGTGCTTTCCCTTAACCTTATATTAGAGGATATTACACAGTGTTCGTTGAATAGAGTTCAAGGGTTTGACCATGGGACTATTTTTTTTTTCCTTCCAGGGTGAATATTCGGTGGAGTCGTATCTACTTTCTTGTGCAAACATTACAGTGATCATTATTTGTTATCTTCGTTTCTTTTTAAAACAATGTTTGTTGCTTTTTTTTTTTTTTTTTTTTTTTTTATGAACTTTCGATTTTGTAACCATTCTTGTCCAGTATTTGCTTCTTTTTACAAAGGAAAAAAATCCAAAGCAAAACTACACTTCAGTTGTCGATTTTTTTTAAAAACCTAACGTTACAAGTTAGAATATCATAGCAAGCTGTTGTACGTTCCGTACACAGTACAGATTTTGTTTTTGACGAATTTTCTGTTAAGCATGTCATATCGAACATGTATTTTAGATTTCTGGATGTAATTCGTAAAAGATGCTGTATAATCCAGCAAGAATGACAAAATATTACACCTCGAAATGTATGTAGTGTGGCAGAAGATTAGTCCATTACATGCAAGTATTCTTTGCCATTTTTGCCAATCTTCTAAATTTTCATCGAAAAGTGCACACTCTGAAACCAAATCAGGGGATGTTTCGGGTCTTTTTTTTTTCTTCTTTTTTTTTTTTTAATCAGAATTGATTGTGTCCTTTCACCATATGTAAACCAGAAACGATTGACGATGACATTTTCAACAAGATGGGTTTTCCTGCCCAATGTGTCATCGTGCCTGCATGTGAAATTCAAAGATTCCTTTTCCCATGCTATTTCTTACTGATAAGTCTGCTATGCAATTCAATGCTGGGATTTCACCTAGCAGACAGACCATGGAGCCAACCAGGTTCCGAGTGTGGGAAGGTGAAAGAACGCAATTTATTTTAAGGTAGCCTGACCTGCTGCTCAGAAACAGCACATGTGGTTGCTGCAGTCTGTATGCACTACACAAAGCTGAAACTAGTCTCGTGCGACTCCTGTCGCATCACGGTCTGTGATGACAAAAGACGGGTTGTGAAGATGACCAGCGCTTTATTTTGTCACATGTCGGGTTCTCCCAGCAGGTGCGTGTGTGATAGATCAGAGTCCAGGCAGAATGTGCAGTGTCTAGACCGTTCGGTGAAATTGTCAGATCGACGTCCCAGATGCTTTTTCCATCTGGCTTTTTTGAGAGAGAGAGAGAGAGAGAGAGAGAGAGAGAGAGAGAGAGAGAGAGATGGGTAACAAATCAGCAAGAGAGAGGAGAGAGAGAGAGAGAGAGACAGGAGAGGAGAGAAAGAGAGAGAGAGAGAGAGAGAGAGACGAGAGAGAGAGAGAGAGAGAGAGAGAGAGAGAGAGAGGAGAGGAGGAGAGAGAGAGGGGGGGGGGGGGGGGGAGAGGAAAACAGTCAGACAGACAGACAAAGCAGACATACAAACAGATAATTCGAATGCGAGGCAGAATGATTTATTCAACTGACGGCCATTGCTCTGCTCCCCGTAAAGGGGTGTGTGCAAAATAATCCCATACAAGAACAATCATTATGGTGATTCTTCGACGTCTGCTAGTTGAGACAAAGCTGTTTTTATCATCTTAAATACTTTATACAAATACATACATTTTGACAGGTTTGATTTTTGTGTATGACATCAATAATCTAAATCTGAATCTGTTTGGATTTTTAAAGAACTTTGGTTCAATATGCAAACTTCTGATATCATCTTCAAAAATGGACAATAAGGGCGAAAATGAATATCATCGTCTGTGGCTTTCTTTACATTATGGGCACATCGAGTAAAATTCAGTATGAATCTTGCAGCGGTAAATATGCACTGCAATATCTGAAATTCCAATACGAAATCTGGTCATGGTCAATTTTAAGTATCTGTCTATATCTTCAAGTAGATATGGGTGCGTATAATACGTGCAATTTTTTTAAAATACAATATGTTTCAACCTCTTTCTAATCTTAATGATATGGTGGTTCCAATCTTCCACATACAATCAATCGAACACTAAACATTTGTTAAAAATAATGTGTTCCTTCAGCACCTTTGTTCGACCAAACAAACCAAATCCAAACTGAGAAAAACACTAACATTTGTCACGCAAGTCATTTTGCAGCGGGTACCCCATTCATAGAGCATAACATGTGCCTTCATTGGTAGTCCCCCTACATCCATCTGCGTTTCCTTTAATTTGTAACGACTGAATCGGTGGCGATTGGGGTCCTGTTCATTTCTCCATTAGTGAAATCATTTGGGTGTGCTTCTGTCAACGCCTAAAAATGTCTTCAAGACAGACAGGTGAATGTTTTCGTAAAGTGTAGCTGCGCTATATAATCCCCAGATTTCTGAACCATATTGCATGATAAGCTTTACTTGAGAATAAAATAACTTCAGACGAGCGTTGGCAAATTGTCATTGTTCGTCTATGATTTCCGCATTATCATAAAAACTCCTTTTTATTTTATTGTTTAGCTCGACTCAACAGGTAGTGGCGTGCAGTTGCGAAACTAAACCTACCTCAGACACAAAATCCCAAATATTCATAAACATTGATAAATGGTCATATATTTCCATTGTAAGTTCACCTTTTTTACGCCCAGATATCCACAACGTTTCAAGACAACAACTTTGGTTTTATCCATATCAATTTTAAGATTCAGTGAAGAAGATACCCGCACCAGGCCATTTAACCGAGTCTGCAGTCCTGTAACCGTTTCAGAAAAAAAAGCAACATTATCAGCTGATAAAAGTATGGGCACTTCAAAGATATCTTGCAGAAATATGTCACCATGTCTTCCCTTGTTTATCACTTCAAGTTCCAGACGACTGGTGAACATAGAAAAGAGCACAGTGGTACAAAGGTTTCCCTGTTTTAACACCTGTTGAACACTGTACACAAGCTGACAAATTGGCCCCAGACCTCACTCTCAGCAGAACAGATCAAAGTTGGTTTTGTTACCGGCGTCGTCAACGCTTTTTCAAAGTTTATGAATGCAACATACAACTGTCGTTTCAAATTTAATTGTTTCTGAACACAGGAGAACAAAGCAAACAAAGTGATCAACGGTGGAATATCTTTCTTGAAATCTCCACTGGAAGGTCTGCCTGCCTTTAGACACAAACTAAAAGTCTCCATCAAACATGAGAAATGACAGGAACATAAAGGAGACGAACAAAACCACGATCTTTATGGTGTTTTTTTTTTTTTTTAAAGACATTCCGATGCAAAAAGGAAACAGGAATGTTTTATCTTTATCTTCATTGAAGAGGATGAACTATACCCATCATCGCTGGAGTTTAGGTCAGTGGAGACAAAAATACACTGTCTCAGAGAGAGAGAGAGAGAGAGAGAGAGAGAGAGAGAGAGAGAGAGAGAGAGAGAAGAAGAAGAAGAAGAAGAAGAAGAAGAAGAAGAAGAAAAGAACAGACTGACAGTGTGAGACACGTAGTAGATAGACGGAGGGACAACGAGACTGAAATCAAACGCGCGCGCGCGCGCGCGCGCGCGCGCGCGCGCGCGTGTGTGTGTGTGTGTGTGTGTGTGTGTGTGTGTTCTAAATATTGGATTTTTAGCCTGGTGAAGAGAGACTGAATGATTAAAAAGATAATAAGAGTCCGGAAATGGTAATCCCCTTAAAAGCCTATCCTCCATAGCTCAGCAGTGCACGCACATTATCCAGCTCGCAAATTCCTACGTCAAAGGAACTCAAAAGCACTCTTGAAGTTCTTGCGCCCGGACTCGGTCCTGCGAAAACAATTCACTGAAAGAGCAGTTTCAAGCAATTTGAAAGGAAATACGATAAGGCCTAACTCAAAAATGACATAGTCAAGTGCTTTTTTTTTTGTTGTTTTTAACTATTATTATTTTTTTTTTTCCATATTTTTAGGTGTTGGCTTGTTTTTAGAGTGAAACATCCAACTTCATTAAGTATAAAACACCATGCCAATATTTTGCAATATTTTTTTTCCCCCTAACCATTTTTCGGCACATATTAAACATAAAATAATAAAGTTATCAGTTCCACCGGTTCATTATGTCACAGGTCATCATGAGACTATAAATTATCACGTCAAAACGTGACGTCATTCTAAAACAAAATTACGGTGGAAACGGCGTCACGATTGGTTTCACATAAAAATGCAATTACTTGAGAAGTACACACACTTCATTGCCAAAACGACTAAAGGATCCTAATAGAATTCTTTACTTATTAAAATGTATCTAGTTTTGAGACGCCATCTTTAAAAACACCGGAGAAATAAGCTGGGGAACTACGCACGTAGATTGCTGAAAAGAAAATCTTTGAGTATGTTACAAGTACAGAAATGAATCCACGAAATTCGCCAGCTAGTCACTTCAAAGGCCAGTCTAATGCCATCCTCTGCCCACAAAATGGCATGATTGAAAAACAAAACTGAAACCGCGACGCTTCCGATTTAAAACGAAACAAACAAACACACACACTTAATAAGTACACATTTCATCGTACAGATCTCCGACGCTTTCTCTCAGTCTCTTGTACTAATGTGAAGAAGTGATTTTTGAGATTCTGCGTTTAGAAATAATGCAGAAATGAACCCTGGAGGAGTACATACATAGCCTACACGCACACACAAATACACACAGGAAGTATGAATTCAATGTGAAAGTTACTGCGTTAGAGACCACAGACAATTCTAATCCTGGTCAAACGAGAACTTTCAGTGGTGGCTCATGTTTGAGCTCCTGACCTCTAACCTTTTTGAACGGGCCGACTGCCCCAGGAACATATTGTTAATTGTTTTTCGACTTTCGTTGATCGCACACAACACTGCCTACATGGTTGCATAGCAGGCAGCGCAGAGGAGAGTGGCAAGGCTCTCTCGAAGGGCGTTGATGATGTAAAAGGTCAACGTCGAGCGGCGCAGTTGGTCTTCTAGTCTTTATGGGTGAGGGCGTATCTAGCATGTGTGGCCGGGGAGCGATAGTCGGCGATGGAGCGCTGCCTGACTGCAACAACCGTGTTAAACCATATTTTCGGGTCGCTTGGTGGGCATACCTCTCAGGGTTGGGCTGAAGAACTGCTCTCTCGTCTCGGCCGCGGTCAGTGAGGACCAAAGAAAGGAAGGAATTTTACAGCGCGCCAGCTACATCCGTCCTGATCCCCCCTTTGAGGCGAACTCGCGCGGCACAGGACCATCGATACACGAGCATGAAGAAAGCCGCCCAAAAGAGAAGGGGGGGGGGGGGGGGGGGGGGGGGGGGGGGGGGAGGATTAGGCGAAGAATAGTAATGCCCACAGTCGGCTGACCAACCCCACAAGAGTGGACACCAGTTGACACGGAACAGAACCAACTGCTGGACACCAGTTGCCACGGACAGAACCAACTGCTGGACACCAGTTGCCACGGAACAGAACCACTGCTGGTTCACACGGAACAGAACCAACTGCTGAACACCAGTTCACACGGAACAGAACCAACTGCTGAACACCAGTTTCGCACGGAACAGAACCAACTGCTGGACACCAATTCAGCAGCAAGAAAGGAGAGGACCGGGGACTGCAGTCCTGGACGAAAACCAGAACATGGTGGGACAACCAGAAACATGGTGGGACAACCTTTGTCCGGAGCCAGGCCCAAGACTTCTGCCAACGACCAGACATCCAGCCACCAAACCACAGACCGGTCTGGGTCACCATGTGCTCAAGGGTCTCAGGACAACAGGACTTTGAACTCACCTCTTCAGCTTTTGTTGACTGTGTTAGCCGTTTCCAGCGAACTGTAGCAATTACGTAGACAAATCGAATGATTCTAAACTATCTTAGCATGTCTGTAACTGTGGTAACCACACACACACACACACACACACACACACTGGACACTCGCTGTCATAAGGACTTGGTTTATCTGTATACGATCACTTTCTTTGAGTTTGCTTGAACAGAACGATTTTTCTAGTTCCTGCTTGATGTCGACATCTACCTGTTTTTGTTTATAACAGATTCCACAGCACGACTTGCACAGAGGTCTCCGTTGGAGCAGACACAGACACTTCTTTTTCTGAGGAAACCCTGACGTCAATTAAGCCAGAAAGGCACCAGCCTCTAGTGTTCCCTGTCTAGGGCTAGAGTGGCACTCTGCAAAGTGCAGGCCCCATGCATGAACGGCCAGTCTCCCACCTGTGTGCATAGAAACTTCAGACAGGGACGACCAGGACGAGAGCAACCCACGACGAATTTCATGGCCACCCAAGAGTTCTAATCTGCATAGGCCGATAAACATGCTTCCTTTCCACCCAAACCAACTTATCCATGTATGCCGTCTCCTTTAGCAAGGCATCGACCAACCCATGCTCGCCAACCCACATTCAATCTCCCTATTTTACAAACAATTCCTCCTGCACATTACACACTTAGTCGTCCTTTCGGTCATTCATCCTCTGACGCTTAGACAGTCACGACACACGGGCAGCTGAGAGGTGTTCACAACTCCCTGGCCTCAGCCATGCACAGCAAGATAGATGAGATGTGACCATGGAGTCTACTTCTTATGCTGTCCTTAACTTCTGGAATGTTCGTCCTCCACTATGCCCGTAAAGATGATCTTGACAGAGAGTCAAGGTAGTATGCACCACCACCCAACTCTTCCATCTGTAAAGTCAGGCACATTCAAGGACGTCATCCCCTACCAACGCACTCGAGTGATGCTATGACTTGACGCAAAAGCTATCTTTGAAATGAGTTTTTTTTGTTGCTGGTTTTTCACCAAGCAAGACACACCTACCTCCCGAGATACTTGGTTATAGAGTTCAAGAGAACCATCTTCCCGTATTAACGTCAGGAGGTTATTTACTTTCCACTGCAGGTTCTAGAAATACTGCGTCAATTCAAAGAAGGGCGCCGAGCTGATGGAGGAGCTATGCATACGGATCGTTCTAGAGTGCAACGTGCACACACACATATGTGTGTGTGTGGGATTGTGTGTGTGTGTGTACGTGTGTTGTTCAATGGAAGGAGTAACCTTGAACGGACGTCATATCAACTACTCTTCATTTAACCAGTTAGTTGTGTACAAGATGGATTCCAAAGCACAACATTAAATTGGGTAACAATTGATTGAACCGCCTCATTTAATTTGGAACAAGATTCTTCGGGCCTTTAACTCTCAGGGATCAGAAGATATGAGGGCTGTCTAAATCACCTGTGCTTTCTTCCGTTGTAAGCCCTTCACCTATTCATGCATAAATCATCATCAGTCGTCTGCCATGGCTGTGGCTTGGAAAACCTAGCATGTCAGAGAGATGATGAGAGAGAGAGAGAGAGAGAGAGAGGAATAGGAGAGAGAGAAATAGGAAGAAGAGAGATTAAGAGAGACAGCGAGAAATAAGGAGAGAAGAGATGATGAGAGAGAGACAGGAGGAAGAGAGAGATAGAATGGTTAAAGAGGGACAGGGAGAAATAAGGAAGAAGAAGAGATGATTAAGAGAGAGACAGGGGAGGAAGAGAGATGATTAAGAACAGAGATAGAAAGTAAAGAGGGACAGGGAGAAATAAGGAAGAAGAGATGTTAAGAGAGAGACAGGGAAGAGAGAGAGAGAATAGTAAAGAGGGACAGGGGAATGAAAGTAAGAGAGAGACAGGGAGAGATAGGTTAAAAAGGGAGAAATAAGGAACAGCGGGAATGAAATGGGGACGAAAAAAGACAGCGGGAAATGACGAAAAAAAAAAAAGGAGGGGGGAAAGTAAGAGAAGAGGGAGGGGGTACGATAGGGGAAAGACTGAATGACAGAATACGTCAGAGAGAGACACAGACAGACACAGACAGACACACACACACCCCCTGAGAGAAAGGGAAAGTCTGACAGAGAGTATGTTATCCATGCAGACACTGAGACACATAAAAAACAGAGAAAAGAATACTGAGAAACGAAACTCATTCAACAGAAACTAATGCATGCCAATCCAAAACAATTTATTGCACATCAGATCAGATTTGCATAAGGATACAGAGTGAAATAATATAACAAAATAACTAGTAGCTCCCTCAACTATACAAACCAAAGAATCTTGACATGAAAATTATTATAAACGAGGAATGCTTTTGTGAGCGAAAGAGATTTTCAATAGGGACCCCCCTTTTTTTAATGTTGTCGTCGGTACAACTTTTGGAAGATTTGAATGGAATATACCTTGGAGGGACTGATGTGTTCATAAATAAATGATAAAAAAAACACACACACATACAACCGGTCACAGATAAAAGGTAGCAATGTGAAATCAAATATAAATGAATATGAACAAAAATAAGGTAACAGAGACACACATCCAACTAATTACATAAACAGACATACAAATAAATGAATAAAAGTCAGAGACAGTATATCATATACCACAGATATAAATATTGTAGATTAAAATAATGATCTGGACAGGCTTTTCCCACAAGCACTGGGTCAGAAAAATGGCATCACGTCAAAATCAATAGAAAAATAATGCCATGGTCAATGGCAGAGTGATGTCATTAAGAATACCAGTGTAATAATACGATCACTGGCAGTTCTAATGGCAGAATAAAGTCATGCTGAATAAGAGGAAGTGAAGCAGATCCGGCAGACAACATAACTTACAAAAATCCAGAATTTGCCCTTGGCCCATATCATGCAGGGAAAAGTAAAGGTTGCCTGTTCATGCTTTGCCCCTTCACTGTAACTGACCAGGTAAGAAAAGATAAACAACTCACAAAAATTTTCCAGTATGGTTAATTATTCTGCAACATACTACTTTTACAGACTGGTTTTTTTTTTTTTAAATTTTCACTCTAATGGAGCATATCTGATACAACAGTGAAATTACAGTAAACATTTTTTTTTTTTTGACGGTGGGGTGTGTGTGTGTGTGTGTGTGTGTGTGTGTGTGTGTGTGTGTGTGCTGTCACACACTGACTGTATGATTGCCAATTTGAAACATGTTAAAAAAAAGTACTGAAACTTCATGTTAAAAAACAAACAAACAAAAAAGCCATCTGGTGACAATTAGGGGAAAAACATCTGCAAACATTCATATGTACACATGCATGGGAGCACCGACTTTAATACCCATAAAAGGTTCATTTGTGTTGGGTAGAACTGCCCTTGCAAAACACAGTTTCCACATGTTCATAATTCATTTTACTGCAGTGCCTTTACAAAAACACACTTATATAAACCAGAAAACAGAGAGATGACACAGCAAAATTAATACTGCTGTTCACAGAAAACAAGATGCTACCAGACTGGGGCATTTGTGATCAAGAAAACATTGGTCTGCAGTCACTTATACATCATACCAGCTGGTGAAAACATCTCTGACTAGGCAGTGGCAATGGCACTGGTTACACCACCATCTGTGTGCTGGTTTTGTTATGATCTGTCTGATAAAGGTTGCTGATTGTCTACGTTATAATTATATATAACTGTGATGCTCATCATCTCTCTCAAAGCTACTCCTGGAGTCTTGGTTGGAGTCACTGTCCAGTTTCACTCATTTCATTCCTGAACAGAAGGTGCAGGAGAATATTACACTCCCTGGTTTTATCACTAATGCAGTCCTTGGTTTACCAGCTAGTGATCACTAGCTCATCATATATTGCAGTCCCTGGCCTACCCTATAATGAAGTGTCCCTAACCTATCTAATACTAGCTTCCTAGCTTAAAAAAAATCTTTATCCCCATTGAAGTAAACAGCTGAAGTTAGATGCGAGAGATGACCAAAATATTTACAGTAAATAGCATGTGAAATCAATCAGTAGGTAAATGTCAATGTGAACAGAAGAAAGCAAACTGCAAACGATTGAAACACTGATCCAACATTGTGTCGATCTGTTCCATACACCAATCACCCCATCTCCTACACCTGTTCTTGATGACACCAGCTGGCACTGGCTTCTGCAGCACTTGCACACATTCAATTTAAATGGCTTATCCAACCACTCCCTTTCCCTTCACCCCTCCTCCTTAAAATGTCAGACGTCTCAGTAAATGCAGTCAATGATCAAGATCAGACAACTAAATGCAATTTGTCACAACACTGGTCAAGGTCAGACATCATACTAATGATTGTCACGATACTGGTCAAAGTCAGACTTCATGACAAAGTCTGTCATGATACTGGTCAAAGTCAGACTTCATGACAAAGTCTGTCGAGACTGGTCAAGGTCAGACTTCATGACAAAGGTCGAGAGGACTGGTCAAGGTCAGACATCATAACAAAAGTCATTGAGATACTGGTCAAAGTCAACGTCATAACAATCCAGATACAAAGTCTACTTTGACAAAGTCTGATGATACTGGTCAAAGTCAGACATCATAACAAAGTCTGTCAGATACTGGTCAAGGTCAGACTTCATGACAAAGTCAGTCGAGAGACTGGTCAAGGTCAGACATCATAACAAAGTCTATTGAGATACTGGTCAAAGTCAGACATCATAACAATGTCTGTCCAGATACTGGTCAAGGTCAGTCATGACAAAGTCTGTCGAGATACTAGTCAAGGTCAGACATCGTCTGTCAAGACACTGGTCAAAGTCACACAATACAATAAACTATGACAAGAAACAGGTTTAGGTTAGACAATATAATACACTATAGCAAGATACTGAGTTAAGAGGTCGGATAGCAAAACAAAAATGATCAAGATATTGATCAATATCAAGTAACCAGTCTGTCAAGAAACTAACTGGTCAAGGTTACAGCGACAGGAGAAACTACATCAAGATACTGGTCAATGTCAGATAAATCTGTCAAGATTTACTGGTTAAGGTCAGACAACATGATAAACTATTTCAAAATGCCAGTCTAGGTCAGACAACATGGCAAACTATGTCAAGATTCTGGTCAAGGTCAGATAACACTATAAACTATATCAAAATACCAGTCAAGGTCAGATAGCATAGCAAACTATGTCAAGATTCTGGTCAAGGTCAGACAAAATAAACTGTCAAAATGCTGGACACACTCAGATAAACATTGTAAACATATCAAGATACTTGTGATAACTAGGTCAGTGTCAAGTCAGATAACACAATCAACTATACAGCCAGTGAAGTCAGATAAACTATATCAAGATACTGGTCCAGGTTGCACAAGACAGACTATCTAAAAGTGCTGGCTAAGATTGGACATGATAAACTTGGTCAAATATTGGTCACGGTTAGACTAAGACATTATGATTGACGAGTCAAGATACCGGTCATAATCAGATAAAAAAAACAAAAACTGCCAAGGAACTGGTCAAGGTCAGACAACTAGATAAAGTCTGTTGAGATACTTGTCAATGTCAGATAGGACAAAGTTGTTTTTTACAATCACGGCTGCCAATTTCTAGTATGAGTGATGGAGGAATTGTTTGCTTGCACTTGTTTTTTTCCCCTCTGCGTACCATTTCTATCATAATATGTTTCTCCCACTGCGTAACATTTCTTCCATTATGAAGTCAAAGTCTGTCACGATACTAGTCAAGGTCAGATGTATGTCAACATGCTGGTTGAGGTCAGGAAGGCTCTGGAGATGACCGTGTATGTGACCTCCCTCCCTTGTTTTCATCTTGTTGCCTTTCATCTAAACAAGTCATGCCTGGAGAAAGGAGATGAAAAAATAATGCCAGGTAACAAATTTCACACAACTCCTCCTGCCTCCCTTTTCCTGCAAGAAAGCTGGTAGACAGCTGTCAGTGGTGTGATGAAATAGCAGTTGATGATGAAGACACAATTCACTTTGCCATGGATAACAGGCCCATTAAGAGGCACACACACATACCCACTTTCTGTGCGCCATACAAATGTTACTCAGTCTCTGCAAACTACAGACCAAAAAGTCTACACAACATATTTGTAAAGAATAAATCAAAATTGATAAAAAAAAAGGTGTCACATGGTCAGATTCAGTCATAGTAAGCATAGAAAAACATATGGTACAATAAAACCACCATGCATGTATCAAATCAATACTTGCATTTCAAATAAGAACTTTCTGGGTCTGCAACTAAATTATTAGAAGCGTATTACATGTCTTTAAAAAAAGAGCCAATACCAATAATGCTATACAGTGTGAAGCAACAATAAAGAAGTCAACATAAATGCCTTACAATTGCGTAGCCACAATAAAGAAGTCAACATAAATGCCTTACAACTGTGTAGCCACAATAAACAATTCAATGCACACACATATGTATATATGTATGTAAACAATGTCTTGGCCAGTGCAACAACAACATTTATAATCAATAAACAACATATAAATAAAATAAAGAATCAATTTTTCATTTCAGACTGTGTTTGGTGCCATCACATTGTATAGAGAAGAGTTGGTGCCATTATGTCTTTTGTTTTAACTATTGGAATGACACAACAGTCTAAAGACAGAATACTAACACAATATTCATGGTTGAATTGTACAGTTCACAGTCATGATTGGTACTTTTGATCACCACTAGAGAAACACATAATCATATACATTTAAGCTTTTTCTTGTAGCTCTGAGAACATAAACATTATTACCAGTGCATGGGTCAGACGGGCGGGGGGACCCAGGTGGCTGTTATGTTCAATTATCTTCATTGTCTAATCAACAAAATATGACCTTTCCAGGGCCGTTCCTGCTCAGGAATAAGTCCCATTCTTTAATACATGAACTAACTTTTACATACCTTCATCAAAGTCGTAACATGATAGTTTGTCAACTGACATTCTTCTGATGTAAAACTAGGCCTTGCTGAGGGTGCGAGATACACTCCTTAATTCAGCCACTCCACATTAAGCAAAAATGGAGAAGAAAAAAAAAGGGTGTGTTAAACAGAACAGTGCCACAAAACATACCACAATGGGGAGCTGTATGGACTGAAACGACTGCTGATGTCCACTCTGGACAGCATGTACCAATCTCCAAACCCAGCCGCCAGATTACAACAAAGGACCTGCTATGTTACACATCTGACAAGACAAAATTGGTGAACATTTAGAATAATGACAAAAGAATGTAACACACAAAGGCAGAAATCATGGGGCAATCATAAAAAGAAACGGGGAAAAAACAAAACAAAACCCAACAACAAAGGCAGAGTTAAAGAATGTGACTGAAAATAGGCAATCATTAGAACAAAATCTGCAGGAGGCAGGGATAAAATGTACACTAAAAGATCTCCTGATGTCCTCACATAGGGATTCAATGACAGGTGGAATGGTCCACTGTGCTGGGGCTCAATGTGTCCCCTAGAATATCACGCCTTTTGTCACAGCACTGTATGTATGCCTTCTGAATCTCTCAGGGCTACATCATCTTACAATTAAGGAGAGGTCGGCATGTCTATTGCCAACAGTGCATGTCTACATGCCTAAAGCCAAATACCCTCTCACATGGTTTTCATTATGTCACTGAATTTATATTCAATATCAAAAGACTGTTTTCATCATCTCATGTCACTAACAAATATCACAACTATGAAACCAACTAACAAAAAATGTGCAATATAACATAGCAATTTGTAATGTTGATTTTCAGAGTGTAGAAACAAGTATGTTTAGGCAGTCTGTCACTCTCACTCTATCTCACACACAAATAACAAATTATGCATGTGTGCCTGTACATTCACCTGCTTGACACTAACAAATCCACTCTCACAAGCTTAACATTCAAGAAATTCAACAGGGTCTGGTGATCAAGTTTGTTTGTTTTTGATGAAATCACAGCCAATATCAGAAAAAAAGGATATGAAGCTTAAATTAAATGCCTCCCATAATAATAAAGCAGCACTGTTCACAATAAACTACAGACACTGTGTGGTAAAATGGCATTCAACATCAATTCACACAGCTGTTCCAATCTACAGGTGTTCGGCTTGAATCTATGCATATGTGTTCAGATATACAGGCAAAGAAGTACTTAAATTAATACCACAATTGGTCATGAACAACAAAAATGGAATACTACAGTGTCACAGAATTAGAGATTCCACAACAAATTGAGTTATATAATCCTCTTGAACATAGAATACATTCACTACATCAATACATGCCACTTCAAAACTACCCCTGGACTTTTCTTTCCATAGAATACATTCACTACATCAGTACATGCCACTTCCAAAATAACTCCTTGACTTTTTTTTAACCTTCAATGAAATATAGACATGCTACTTCCCTCTTCAAAACCATCCCTTGACATTTCTTTCCAAAATACCATACTGGCTATACCTTAATTTTACCCTCCCTTCAACCCCCCCCCCCCCTTCCCTTGGCTCTCTTTAGGTGTTCTTTTCCTCACACTATGCTGGCTGGCTACATCACACTACAAAGCCATCTTAAGGCCTGGCCTTTGTTTTCAAAGACTACTGGCCGCATCCCACTTCAAAATCACCCCAGGGCATTTCATTCCCTTCACTGTGCTGGTCAACAATAATGACATCCCACTTCAAACCCCTTCTGGCTTTTCTTTCCTTAGACTGTACTGGATGCCTTGGTTTCACTTCAAACCCTTCCCCCTGGCTTTCTCTCCATAACTGAACAAACTGACAACATCCCTCTTGAAAACCTTCCCCTTGTCTTTTTCCCCCCCCAAATAAAACACAAACTCACCACATCCCACTCTAAAACCTTCCCCTTATTATTTTTTTCCCCCTCAAATAAATGAACAAACTGACTACATCCCACTCCAAAACCTTCCCCTTGGCTTTTTTCCCCCCACATAAATGAACAAACTGACTACATCCCACTCCAAAACCTTCCCCTTGGCCTTTTCCCCGACATAAATGAACAAACTGACTACATCCCACTCCAAAACCTTCCCCTTGGCCTTTTCCCCCACATAAATGAACAAACTGACTACATCCCACTCCAAAACCTTCCCCTTGGCTCCCCCCCCCCCCCCCCACCCCCCAAAACAAATGAACAAACTAACTACATCCCACTCCAAAACCTTCCCCTAGAATTTTTTCCCCACATAAATGAACAAACTGACTACATCCCACTCCCAAAACCTTCCCCTTGGCTTTTTTTCCCCCCCACATAAATGAACAAACTGACTACATCCCACTCCAAAACCTTCCCCTTGGCTCCCCCCCCCCCCCCCCCCCCCCCCCAAACATAAATGAACAAACTAACTACATCCCACTCCAAAACCTTCCCCTAGATTTTTTCCCCACATAAATGAACAAACTGACTACATCCCACTCCAAAACCTTCCCCTTGGCTTTCCCCCTCAAATAAATGAATAGACTGACTACGCTCCACTCCAAAACCTTCCCCTTGAATTTTTTCCCCCCCACATAAATGAACAAACTGACAACATCCCACTCCAAAACCTTCCCCTTGACTCCCCCCAAATAAATGAACAAACTTGACAACATCCACACTCCAAAACCTTCCCCTTGGCTCCCCCCAAATAAATGAACAAACTGACTACATCCCACTCCAAAACCTTCCCCTTGGCTCCCCCCCCCCCCTCCCCCCCCCCAACAAATAAATGAACAAACTTGACTACATCCCACTCCAAAATCTTACCCTTGACTTTCTTTCCTCATAAATGAACTAGCTGACAAACATCTCACTCCAAGAACACCCCCCCCCCCTTCCACCCCACAAATGAACTAGCTGACTACATCCCACTCCAAAACCTTCCCTTGATTTTTATCCCCATAAATGAATTAGCTGACAACAAACACCCCACTCCAAAACCTTCCCCTTGGCTCTTCTTTCCATTCAGCTAGCTTGCTGACTTGACTCTCACTTCAAAACCATCCCCCCTGGCTTTTCTTTCCATAGTCTGAACTTCCTGACTACACGAACATCTCATTCCAAAACCTCCAATGGCTTTTCTTCCATAGTCTGAACTTGCTGACTACACGAACATCTCATTCCAAAACCTCCCATGGCTTTCTTTCCATAGACTGAACTTCCTGACTACACGAACATCTCATTCCAAAACCTCCCATGGCTCTTCTTTCCATAGTCTGAACTTGCTGACTACATGAACATCTCATTCCAAAACCTCCCATGGCTTTTCTTTCCATATAGTCTGAACTTGCTGACTTCATGAACATCTCATTCCAAAACCTCCCATGGCTCTTCTTTCCATAGTCTGAACTTGCTGACTACATGAACATCTCATTCCAAAACCTCCCATGGCTTTTCTTTCCATAGTCTGAACTTGCTGACTACATCCAAATGTGTATATCCTTTAACTGCTAACTGCTACTGGAGTACTTTTTCAACAAATATGAGCCTATTTACTGCAAAGTGTGTGCACAAAAATCCAAATTTCTGTAAAAGCAGATGGAGAGGGAGGGAAGGAGTGGTGGTGGTGTTTCATTTCATTTTCACCTACCAACACATTACACCTACCAACACATTACAAACGCTTCTTCTGGGTGGCATTACCAGCAACCAGCTGATCTGGCAATAACTATGGTAAAAATAGGATTTTTCTAACACAAATTACTTTAAAATCCAAATTATCAATGCATTCTAGCACAAACTCATGCTCTTTTTTTATCTTTTTTCTTTTTTTTGTTTATGTTTCAAGGCATGTTATTGATGAAGCAGACACAGCCTGACATGATTTTGCACACAGAATATAAAAAAGATTGTTGCACTTTGGTCAGAGCCCTGCTATGGTTACATCTCACAAGTCCTTTATCTGTACCCTTTATAGCTTTCTTTCCATAGTCTGAATCTGCTGACTGCATCCCACTTCAAAACATCCCGTTGGGTTTTCTTTCCACAGACAATGCTGGCTGATTGTACTTCAATCCAAAATCAACTCGTACACTCACCCACCTTATAGGCTTTCCATCCTCCCACAACAGGTATACTGGGCAACACCACACCTCAAAACCATCATCATTTGGGCTTAGCTTTCAAAAACCAATGCTGGTTACATCTCCGTTCATACCAATCTCCTGGGCGATAAGGAAAATGAAAAACTATAGAGGTGGTAGGAGGCACAAAGTATGACAGTACCAAAACAACCGGTGGCCATTTCATTCTGACAGGACGCTTCAACCTGGTTACCAGCTCCAACAAACCACAAGTGAAAGAGATGAGGGAGAGGAGGCAAGGGGAAGAAACAAGGCATACAGAGGTGGGAGGGAAGAGAAGGAAAGAAGCAGGGAGGAAGGAGAAGAGAGAAGGGGGTGCAAAGAGGGGAGAGAAGAATGTTTTTCAAATATCTACAGAACTACACACATCCATGACAACACTCCCAGTTCACCCACCTCCACCAGACGTAGTAAAATGCAGATCAGTTTCAAGTAGCACAGCGACTGTACACACACTGTAGCTCTCTTCTTTCTCTTCACTCAAAAGTGGCTACCATCGTCACATCTATAATTCTGTCATTTTTGAGAAGTCTGAATAAAAACAACCAAAGCCAGAAACAGTCTATCTTGGACCAATGTTAAGGTTACAAGGTGGCTTTAAATAAACATTTGAAAAAAAAATTGAAATTGAAAAAAAAAAAAAAAACTTTGAGAGCGGAAACAAACTAGTTCCAATTGGTCTACCTAGGGGGAAGTATGACATGACATGTTAATGTGCTGATCTTGAATGACACCTTTGCCTTTGCAAGAACGTTTCTGAGCACCAAAGGAATTTTCTTAAAAGTGAAGTAAAGTGAAGCCAACACACCAAAAACGCTTCAACTGATTCTTTTTAACTAAAGCACTGGGAGACTGGTGATGATGCTGTGAACTGTTGCTTTGGTTTTGTCAAATGTAATAACATATGGACTGAAGACACATCATAAAAATAGCCACAGGTGTAAAAGCTCTCTGGGCTGAGGGGAAAAAAATCTGCCCAAGAACTGCATGCGAAGAGCTCTCGGTGTTCATAATGACCTGGCTGAAGAAGGCAGCACAGTCCAAAACAGGTCTGACTCACAGAAGGACTGTGTGACATGTGGCAAGTTTGGGAGGAAGCCAGTCATTATGAAAACTGACAAACCTACTTCCTCCACAAGCTGTTGATGGCCGAGACAAGCAAAAAGCTTGGGATGATGAAAGTCAGAAGAACCAGTAGTTCCAACATGCTGATTTGAAGTGTTATCTCTATAGAAGAGTGGCAAGACCTGAAAACAATACCCACATTCTCTTCTACTAGTTGATCTGAAGTGTTTCTCTGATAGTGAGTGGCAAGACCAGTGAACAACACCCAATGTCATTTTCATCATCAACCACATCAAACACTCAAGTTTACCCAACCCTCTGCTATAACTTTCTCTCTGCATTAACAAAAGAAAAAGAAGAAAAAAAAGGAGAAAAAAAAAAACAGAAAAAGAAAAAAAGAAAAAGAAGTAACAACATAGTACAGATCCATCCACAGATTAGGAACATTCAGATATTAAAAAGCAGGCATATTCATACACAACTGCACTCTCATACACACACACACACACACACACACACACACACACACACACACACACCTTTGTGTGTAAATGCACACAGGTATTCAACTACAATGAAGCATACTCAACCAAATTTCCATCAAAATGGAATTTGAGAAAACCAGTTGGTCAGTACAATGGTGAAAACTGTGTTCCCCGCTTCATGCAGGAGGAATCACAATAGCTACTCCTACTATCCATGACAACATCCATCACCGACACACAAATAAATCAGTAAATGTAACTGTGTCCAGTCTTTTCCCATGAAGGCATGGCAACATCAGATCAGTAAAAGATGTAGATAACAGGCAACTGTGACAAATGAGATAGTCTGGGCATGGTTTTTACACACAACATCTCTTCCAAGTGGTGATCAAGTACCAAAGCAAGAAGACAACAAGATGTGGAAGGACTGCATCACCATTTCTCAGGGAACACGCACGATGAGCACAAATAAACATGCAAGCTATTGACTTTCATGGCAGATATATAGCCTGGATCACATGACTCTAATTACAGAGAATTTAATACAGCATGCAGCTTACGCCAATTTGCAGGTGGTGCCAGTGTTTCCACAACCACTCCTCAAAAATAGTACAATATTAGTCTGAACACAAAGCTTGTAGTAATCCATGTCATCCCAGTAACTGACACAAACTGACATACACAAAATATAGGTATTTGTTTCATGCACAGAATTACATGCTGTACAAATGAAAATTGCACGTAAAGCCAGACAGCTGTCATTTTATCCATCAGCTGGACTTTGACGAGGGAAATAAAACAGAAGACCCTCTGTGACATTGATGTCCGGTGAAGTCTACTCTAACCCAAACCGTACAGTGAATAAATAAGCAAGCACTTTCTTTACATCAAGCACCTTTGTTTTTGTTTTCTGAAATAACAGGGCCGAAAAGCATCACATGGGCAGAACCAGCTTAGTCACAACCATGCCAGGCTACTGTGTTATCACAGTGGATGAGGAAGGAACGCCTACAGTCACAGACTAGATCCAGGCATCATTAGGGCTGCAATCACAGGACTGGGACAGTGGACAGACAGGCGTGGACTACCATTCCCCCAACACGTATACTTTATGTACATAACAGGTCATCACGAAAAGGCAAGGGCAGCTAAAACAGCAGAAGATAAAACACGGGACAGAAAAAAGGAATCAAAAGAAAAAAAAAAAAACTCTTCTGTAATATACAATCCAGAAAAATTCCCTCCTACACAAAAGAGGTAACCAAAATAGCTACAAATCATTCCCCAAACAAAGCAAACATAAAAGCTATTTTCCCCCAAGCCAGTCCTAAGTCATTTGCATAATGTCCAGTGGAAGCGTCTGGCAAAGGACTGATCTTTGCTATCACCCATCCCTGGAGGAGCAGGACCAGCTCACCCCCAGGAGAAGATTCACACAGAATATACATACATGTAAATATATATATATATATATATATAGATATATATCTCAGTCATCTCTTTAAGAGTAGAGTTGACGCATCCTACGATCAGGGGAGGTCACTCCTGGAGGTGGCAGGTGAAGGCAGCGTGAGAGGCAAGGAGAGGAGGAGGAAGAGGGAGGCAGGGTTCAGTCGGAGTCCTCGGCACTGCCGCTGATGGCAGGCTTGCTGAGGAAGGTGGTGCTGCGACTGGTGGTCTCAAACTGGGTCACTGACTGCGTGGCTTCCTCTACCTGCAATCATCAGCCATATATGTGATTGTTTTTGCCCTCCTAATCGCTCTATGTACTACTGTCCTACTAGAACCAGTAATACAAAGTTTCGTCTTCTCTTTATAAAATGATCTGTATAAAGTTTCATGCTAGTTAAGAGATTTATCTTCTTTGAAGACTGTTCCACTTTTACATGCAGTATAAATCTGAATTTAACCCCTACACTGCCAAAGGTGCCATTTGGCGATAATGTGTGTCACCGCCAAAGGCGACCAGATAGGGTTACCTAACTCCCGATATTCTCACTCTCTAATCTGATGAAACAGAAAAAGCCAGAAAGAATGTCATAGTTGGGTGATTCCCTGATCTGTGCTCACAGCCATTTTGCTTCATCAGAGCGCTGTTCAGTTAAATGTTCTTTATCAATTTATTCCGATGGTTTTCCCATTCACTATGACGTCACAACCAAGCACTTCACGTACTCAGCCTCACTGTACATTTACCACAGATCTGGTGCTGGAAATATTGAAAAGACGGTCAGTTGATACTGAATAAAATGATGAACACCCAGAGTGTGAGCAGCAAATATCTGGCTACTTGAATGGGGGGCTTGACCGAAATTATCACAGTGGCTGACTGTTGGAGGCGTGCCAACTGGCAGAGCAGTGCTCAGCGCATCATGCACACACACACACAAGAGGCCCTTGAACAAGCTTAGTGTTGCTGGCTCTGGGCCAACTTTTTGTGCCTATCACTCAGTGTGAGAGAGGCCTTATAGGGGATGAGTAGCAGCCACGAGATAATGAATGAACTGCAAGCCAAGCTGACTTGCTATGAATCGAGGTCGAAAGGGGGCGTGGCTGACTGACTGACACGTGTCAGAGGTCTGCTGCAGAGACGGTTTGGAGTGGTGAGCTCCACTCATAGACCTATCAGAATTCCCCTTCAGGTTATAGAGACCCACAGGCAAGTGATTGACAGTTTTCATAGAAATATTGCTTTGAACAGTGAGAGTGAAAGGGATGTGTGTGTGTGTGTGTGTGTGTGTGTGTGTGTGTGTGCGTGCTCGCGCATGTGTGTGTGTGTGTGTGTGTGTGTGTTTCCCCTTTTCTTTCTTTCATGTGTGTACAAGTGGGGCATAAGAAAGTGTGTGTGTGTGTGTGTGTGTGTGTGTGTGTGTTCCCTTCTCTTTTTCCTTCTTTCATGTGTGTGTGCCAGTGGGGTGTAAGCAGTTTGTTTATGTGTGTGTGTGTGTGTGGAGGGGGGGGGGTTCTTTTCTGCATAACCTCATTAGTCCTATCACTAATTATTCCTCTGAATGTTGTTTCAGGAGTGCTGGTGAACAAGGTGATTTTCAACCTGTGGACTTCTGCCAGCTCTTTTTCTGCTGTTGGGGTATGTTGATTTTCTTTTTTTTTTTTTTTCATTTTTCTGTTGGATATTACATACTTTCTAGTCTTTATTTTTGTGAGTGGAGTATTTTTCCTTCTTTGTTCTGAGTTTGATTGCATGCTTTCTTCTTTTTTATGTTGACACTAGAGATAACATTCAATTTTTTCTTTTTTTTTTTTTTTTTTTGCACTTAAAATTACCAAGATTTGAAGTTGTTGTTGTATAACCATTACTAACATTCTACAATTTAACAAAAGTACAGTTTATTTCCTCCATTTCCTAAAAAAAAAAAACAGCATGAGAATTGGTTGCTTAGTTCCAGAGATATCTGCATTTCACACATGCTGGTATGGAATAAGAGATTTTCTGAAAAATGGCTGGCGATGGGGATCTATGCAAAATAGAATGTCTGGCGGTGAAAGGGTTAATATGAACAACAACAAAACAGTTCCACAAAAAAAAAAGAAGAAAAAAGACAAACGGCCAACAACTTTCAGTTGGCAACTTCAAAGTAAATACCCTTTATCTCTGTCAACAACAAAAGATGGTAACTTATAGACTTGAAAACGTTTATCTACAAACCTGCAGGCGACTGCAGATGGTCTGGTAGGTCTTGCTGACCAGTGTATACTCCGGAACTCCTTGCAGCTCGAAGTCAGAGAACACTTTCTGGAGGGGAAAAAAAAAGTGAAATGTATTACAATTCCATTCCTTCCTAACACGAAAAGCTGTATCATCAAGAGTATGATATGAACAGGACTGGACTCAGAAATAAAGTTTTTTTATAAAATGATGCCCCTCACCCTTGCAAAAAAAAAAAAAAAAAAAAAAAGTAAATAAAAATAAAAACACCACCATCACATAAAATGGGGAGTTTTTTATTATACTCCCGTTTGGCTAGTATACTTACCATGTCAGACCATAGCATTCAACAGCAGTTAGTCAGCTCTGCCAGGCCGAAATTTTTGTGGCAAATGCAGTCATAACACAGTCACATGATGCCCACCCTACTTCCGCCCACGGAAGAAGCCAGTGTCCGCTTCCTGTACCTCATTCATTGAGGCCTGTGCGCAAGGTAACCCTGAGAACCTTGGCGCTAGAGGGGAAGGTAGGGCGGGCATTAGAGTTTGACATGGTAAGTATACTAGCCAAACAGGGAGTATAATAAAAACTCCCCATTTTGGCGTCATATACTGTACCATGTCAGACCATAGCAGAATTTAAAGGAATCGGAGGAGGGCCATGCGCCCTAGTGGTTCTTGGGGTTAACCGATACGGCTACACTGGCCGCCACAAAGGAGATCCCTTTAGAACCGTCAGCCCTGGCCATGCGGATATCCCTTAAATACAAATTTATAAAGGGGTTATCCAAACACCAGTAGGAGGCCTCCAGATGGCGCAAGGGGACAGAGCGCTGGAACGCTGTGGAGGTGGCCAGTGCTCTGCTGACCTCATGGGCCCGGGGAGATAGGACAGGGAGATTTTTGCGCACCTGCGCGTTGGCAGATCTCAACGTCCTAGAAAGCCAACTAGAGATTGTTCCAGCTGAGATGTCTTACTTATTATTGGGGTTGGTAGAAATAAGATGTCTCTGGGAGGAGCGCCTGGGGCGTGAGCGTTCCCAGCAGTATCTGGGACACCTGGAAGGGAACAGGTCCATGTCTCCCCCACTCTCCCCCCCTTTCTAGGGTATCCACCAGTGAGCGGATGATGAGGGAAGGAGAGGCTGTGCCCAGTTCCTGCTTCTTAGCTAAGAACTCAGGAAGGAACTAGAGAGAGACGGAGCCGTCCCTGGGGAAAAAGATGTCTCTGGGGTCCCCACTGAGGGCATGGATCTCACTTTGTCTTCTGACCGAGGCCAGGGCAAGGAGAAAGATGGTCATGAAGGAGAGAAGGTCAAAGGGAAGGGTGGCTATGGCTTGAACGGGGGATTTCTGAAGGATTGAGGATGATAAAGAGGTCCCAAAGGGAACTGCGCCTTGGGGACTGAGCTTCCCCTAGGCCACCCTCCTAGATACTTCTCTGAGAAGGAAGTCATTCTCAAAGAAGAGCCGCCAAGTTGGCGAATGGTGGTGCAGATCGCTGACCTGTAGCCTGAATGGAGCTAGCAGAGAGCTGTAGAGGGGAAGATAGATGGGATAGGAAGTTGCCTATATAGAGATTGGACGGCTGGTCAGGGGAACAGAGTTTATCCGAGCACCAGGTGACCCATCTCTCCCCTCCATAGTTGTAGAGGGACTAGGTGCTGGCCCTGCGTGAGGCAGAGGCTAAGTCACGTAGTCCCTGAGAGGCCCCGGCCCCCTTGAGTGTGACTAGGACAGACTGGGATCTGTCCAAGAGGGAGGTAGGGGCAGATGTTCGCAATTGGGCTGGCAAAGGAGCCAAGTGTGTAGGCGAAGCATCTGGGGGTTTGAGTGAAGGTGACCTGAGCGGGGTTGCCTCAGCATGTCCCACCTGAGGTCCAGCTGGAGGGGGAACATGGGTGAGGGACTTGAGGTCCGGAAACAGGGCTGGGTCAGCCACCACGGGGTTTATGGGACGATGAGTCTGGGTCTTGCCAGGATATAGCGCGTCTCCGCCATGTGTCTTGTGCGGAGGGTGATTCCCAGTGCGTGACACCAGCAAAGGAGGGCCTCTGTCCCGAAGAGAGAGGCCGATAGAGTGAGCGCCCACCCCCCCCCACCCCCCGTTGACATAGCACGCTACCGATGTGTTGTCCGTGAGGAGGAGAACCAGCCAGAGAGAGCCCTGCGTGGGAAGCGGAGGAGGGCTAGCCTGACCACTTCCCATTCTAGGACCTGACGTGGAGACGTGCAGTCTGCACGTCCTACACTCCCCAAGGCCTGACTGTCCTCCACATCCCCCCCCCCCCCCCCCCCCCCCCCCCCCACCCCCAGCCCAAGTTGGAGGCGTCTGTGTAAAGTTCCAGAGGCTGAGTTGGGAGGAAGATGGGAATCCCGGTGGACAGTGTGGATGGGTTGAGCTACTCCTCTGTAGCCCAAAAGGACAGTGGCCGAGGAGAATGGTCTGGTCCCAGCGGTCAGAGGTCTGTGACCAACATCGCTGGAACTCCCTTTGGAGTTGGTGTTTGGGGACCCGACCCAGTAGAATGAGGGACGAGAGGGACTCCATCATCCCCAGGAGGGAGGTGGTCATGGCCGAGGTGCGGGATGCCCTGGGGAGGCGGGAGATGAGGTCCACTACGCGGGCGGACCTCTCCGGGGTCAGGGAGACCTGCATGGAGATGGTGACGAAACTCATACCCAGAAGGGAGAACCTCTGACTGGGAATGAGTTTGCAATTGTTGGGGTTGGTGATAAACCCCGGCATGGAACAGAGGCTAAGGGGTGGTTGGTGTGGGCTTGGCACTGTAAAACCGCCACTATCCAGGGGCTGAAGCCCATACATCTCCACTGGTGGGCATGGCGGCAGAGACTGCCCGCCAAGGGGGCGGGAAGGGGGGCGATAGGGCGTGGGGGGCGCGATAGGGCTGGAGGGGCTTTAGCTGAAGGGTTCTCCCTGATCCAAGTCCCCTTTGGGCAATTCCCCCAGTCACCTCTGGGACCGCAGCTGCTGGCTGAACCGAAAAGTCTGCTTGGGAGCTTTTGGTTTTGGCCTAGAGAGGACATCTGGGCGCTCAGTGGGCCGTGATGTCTGGGGGGGAGGTGACTGCCTGGGATAGGGTTTGGGCCTGGAGAAGGCGGGGGAGGAACGCAAAGGGGGCCTAGCAGGGCGTGGCAGTGTCCTGACTGTAAAAGACACTGCCTGCTTGCATTCTTCGACCGATTGTGATAAGACCTAAGTAATATAGTCGCCGAAGACTGACTGGTCCTGGCCCGAGATGCACCTTAAGGATGCTTTGAGCGCTGGGGAGAGATTGGACTGCGCCAGCACGTCATCTCTAGCGCCCAACAGGCAGTTAAAATAGCTCCTGGCTGTGCTGTCAGCCGCAGCTGAAAGGTGATGCGAGATCCTGTTGACCAGGTATCGCATAAACGGGTCGCTAAACAAGCCAGCGTCCGTCTCCTGGTGCGTCTTGGAGCCCGAGTCCGAAGACACTGGACGGCGCCATCCCTCTTCCGGCCAGAGTACCTCCGCCCACTGCAGGAGCATGCCTAGAAGGCATGACCGGCAGTGGTGTGTACGATGCCATCCTGGCCACCCGGTCCCACTCTTTTAGGTTCTTAAAGGAGATGGTGCCGGATGTGTGAGTGTGTGTTTGTGTGTGTGTGTGTGGGGAGGGGCAGATTGGGAATAAGCCGACAGTCTGCCTGGGAAATGCCCAATTCCCTGGTAACAGGGTTGTTGGAGAACAAGGAGGCGATGGCGGGCCTCTTGCGGTCCCCGACGAGGGTGCTGCCGGGGGCCGCATTAGGGGTCGAGATGGACCCTTGTCCTGGCGGAGGGACAGCTTGTGCCTCCCTGGCGTGAGTTGCCGGACCTTCCCAGATGGAGGTGAGTGACTAAGTGCAATAATTTGGGTTTAGATAGAATTCCGACAAGGAGAGGATGTTGTCGGAGGGTGGGGCTTCCCTCACGACAAGGTCTGGGCGCCACCGTTCCAGGGTGGCCACGTTGCACGATGAGGAGAAGGGTTCTTCCTCCTCATCCTCAGCCTCTGGGTGGTCATGTTCCTGGAGAGGTTGCAAAGAACCTTTGTCAGGAGGCAACTGCAAGGGTGCGTGAGGGTCCCGCCCTAGTTGGGTAATAGGGGAATGCGAGGGCGGGTCCCTGTGGCTCTATGATCAGCGGCCAGACTAGGATGGGGGAGCCCGTCCTGCCGATCGGACAGTGCCTGAGATATGAGACCGAGGTCGATCCAGGTGGATGATGCTGGGTGCCACATGTGACTGTGGAGCTGTTAGTGTTGGGTGTGGGTGTCAAGCCACTGATCTCTCTCGGGGGCATAGAGCCACCGGTCCCCGGGGAGATAGGCAGGCTGTGGCGGCCCTGGGGTCTGGGCAGGCTGTCCCTGGGAACCCGGGTAACCTGGAACACCAGTGGGGGGGGGGGGGTATCGAGAGACCGTGGCCTGTCGTACCCACCCAGGAGCGTGCACTGCCTCATACATGTCCTTGGTGTGGGCCTGGGAGGGCCTTCGAGTAAGTGGTGGTGTGGAGGAGGACACGGCAGCAAAGCCCCCTACCCGCCTATGCGCGGACTGGACTGGCTGCAGCACCGTAGTCCCCCCCCCCCACCCCCAATGGAAGGCCAGGTACCCATGGTCCCGATAGTCGATCCTCCCCCCCCAAGGAACGGGACCGCTGACGTTGCCCAACTGGGGAGCGGAATAGGTCCACTCCGCAACACTGTACCCCTTGGGGAATCTGCAACAGTCCATCGGGGTTGGTCGACCGCCCTTGTGTATGGACACGACCTGAGTCATACCCTGGTGTGACCATAGACACCCCAGTGATGTTGCCACGGCGTGACCATAAGACTGCTTTCGGAGTCTGGACGCTCCTCCTGCACAGGTGATGGCTGCACCTGTGCACCGTGGGGGAGAACATCATGAGTCTGCGTGTCAAGTTCGGGGGGGGGAACTAGTGACACACAACTCATCAAGGCGAGTGACGGGTGGTGATTCCAGCCCCGACCCGTCACCCGTGCTGGTACGCGTCTCGGCAAGGCTCCCCGGGGGCTGAGGGTTGCGTGACGCAGCATGATAGAGAGAAGTCTCACTGTGCTTAGGAAGGGTAGAAGGCAAGCTGGCCGATGACGAATGGGGGGGGAGGGAGAATTTGGAAGAGAAGTTTGACTTGACTTTGCCCTTTAGGGGAGCCTAGCCCTTAGATTTTCTGGGCAGGTAGACAGAAAGGATTCAGTAATGGCGGCCGCTGGCCTTGTAGCCTTCAGACGCAGCGATCATGTGTCCATCGGTCGGGCAGTGGAGGAATGGTCACGCGTCCCCTCTGCGGAATAGTCTTCTCGATCGAGTCGAGAGAATGTTATTTAAACTCGATCGGCTGTGTGGAACCGTACTGATATAAATAACAATGTGAATAGTAGCGCGAGAACGAAGTTGCTCATGTGTAGTGCAGGGGATCGAGAAATCGACTGAAAACTCGATCTACCCTTACACAGTACTGATACTGAGCAATGCTGAGTAATGCTAGATTGAAATCTCGATCAGCGTGTAGTAGTACGATAAACTTCGTACACTGACCTCGATCAGAGTGTACTAGTGCTCCACCACAAAGAAGGGACAAGACGGTCGATCAAGAAGTTTAAACTCGGGGACAAACGGTCGATGGAGAAGTTAATTAAACTTGATCGGCCATGTGGAATGGGACAGATATAAACATAGGGGGACAGATGAGCGAGAACAAAATCGCTCGTGTGTTGTGCAAGGGAATTGAGAAATCGTATGAAAACTCGATCCACCCGTACACAGCACTGGTACTGAGAAATGCTGAGTAGTGCTGCGAGATCGCAATCTCGAGATCGCAATCTCGATCAGCGTGTACAAGACACAAGACAAGATGGTCAATCGAGAAGTTAATTAAACTCGATCGGCCATGTGGAATGGTACAGATATAAAACACAAGGGGACAGATGAGCGAGAAACACATTCACTCGTGTGTTGTGCAAGGGGAATCGAGAAATCGTATGAAAACTCGATCCACCCGTACACAGCACTGATACCGAGAAATGCTGAGTAATGCTGCGAGATCGCAATCTCAATCAGTGTGTACAAGACACTAATCGCACTCCCAATCAGTGTGCATTAGTACGATAGATTTCTTACCCTAATGAACCCCGTGTGTACTAGTATGATAAAATGTATACGCTAACCAAGGGGGAGTGTGATAAACTTCGTACCCAAACCCAGTACGTTGTAAGAGGCCGGTAAGGTGATAAGGTGGGAAACACGATCGGCGAGGGGGAAAGATGGCGGCCGAGGCCGGCGAGTGTTTGATTGTCAAATTGAAAAAAAAACAAACAGGCGTGTGAGCAAAAATAAACACGCAGAAAATGCTGTAGAAAGGGATGAAATGCAAAACCGAGACAGTGCTGATGTAACTTGCACTGACAAGAACAAAATCGCGAGAGCGACACGACGATCGCTCAAAGTCGCGAGAAGCAACACGACGAACATATCAAGTCGCGAGAGTCACGACAAGCGTGAAAGAAAGAAAATATAGAAATGCTAGCCCACCAAGAACCTCACACAGCAAGTGTACTTAGGTCTTAGCGTAAGCCACAACTGAGCAAGTAAAGAAGCAAAACATAAGCAATCTTTACACAAAGGCAGAGTATAGGCCAGACAGAGCACAAGACTTATCTTGCTTTGATGACAGGCCTCGCTGAATGAGGTGGAGGAAGCTGACACCGGCTTCTTCCATTGGCGGAAGTAGGGTGGGCATCATGTGACTGTGTTATGACTGCATTTGCCACAAAAATTTCGGCCTGGCAGAGCTGACTAACTGCTGTTGAAACTTGAATGCTATGGTCTGACATGGTATAGTATATGACACCAAAATGGGGAGTTTGTGTTATACTCCCTGTTTGGCTAAGTAAGGCAAACCCCCAGGGAACTTTGGCGCTAGAGGGGAAGGTAGGGCGGGCATTAGAGTCTGACATGGTAAGTATACTTAGCCAAACAGGGAGTATAACACAAACTCCCCATTTTGGCGTCGTATACTATACCATGTCAGACCATAGCAGAATTTAAAGTAATAGGAGGAGGGCCGAGCGCCCTAATGGTTCCTGGGGTAGACCGATATGGCTGCATTGGCCGCCACAAATGAAATCCCTTTAGAACCATCAGCCCTGGTCATGCGGATGTCCCTTAAATAAAAGTTTATGAAAGGGTTCTCCGAACGCCAGTAGGCTGCCTCCAGGAGATGGCGCACGGGGACAGAGTGCTGGAACGCTGAGGACGTGGCCAGCGCTCTGACCTCATGGGCTCGGGGTGACAGGGCTGGGAGGTCTTTGTACGCCTGGGCATAGGCAGATCTGATAGTATTGGATAGCCACCTAGAGATAGTGCCCGCCGATATGTCCTTCTTGTTGTTGGGGTTGATGGAGATAAGAAGGCGTCGCTGCGAGGAACGCCTGGGGCGGGAACGCTCCCAGTAGTATCTGAGGCACCTAGAGGGGCACAGGTCCATGTGTCCCCCCACCCCGCTCGCTGCCTAAGATATCCGCTAGAGAGCGGATCAGGAGGGAAGGAGAGGCTGTGCCCGGTTCCTGTTCTTCGCTAAGAACTCAGGTAGGAACTTAAGTGAGACCGAGCCGTCTCTGTGAAAGGCGATGTCCGAGGGTCCCCGCTGAGGGCATGAATCTCACTTCGCCTTCTGGCTGAGGCCAGGGAGAGAGAGGAAGGTGGTCTTGAAGGAGAGGAGGTCAAAGGGAATGGAGCGGAGGGGCTCGAAAGGGGGTTTTTTCTGAGGGCGCCTAACACCAGAAAGAGGTCCCACAAGGGGGCGCGCCTAGGGGATTGAGCTTCCCGTAGGGCAACCCCCCGTGATAGTTCTCTGAGAAAGTCATTGTCGAAAGATGGGCCGCCGAGCTGTCGGATGGTGGTGCATACGGCCGATCGGTAGCCCCGAATGGAGCTAGCCGAGAGTTTTAAAGAGGACGAAAGGTGGGATAGGAAATTGCCTAGCTGGATGTTGGAGGGGTGTAGGTAGGGGACCGAGTTAGCCGTGCACCACGTGACCCATCTCTCCCATCTGTAATTATAGAGGGACTCTGTGCTAGCCCTACGAGAGGCCGAGGCCAAGTCTCGTAGTCCCTGCGATGCTCCCGCTTCTGTCAGGGTCTCTAGGACAGACCGGGGTCTGTCGCGGGGGCGGCGGGGACCGGTGGTCGCAATTTGGCTGGCATAGAAGCCAAGCGTGTAGGCGAAGCATCTGGGATTGGAGTGAGGGAGGCCCGAGCGAGGTTGTCTGAGCAAGTCCCACCGAGGGGCTAGCTGGAGAGGGGGAACGTGAGTTAGGGACCTGAGGTCCGGGAACCACGACTGAGTCGGCCACCATGGGGTTATGAGGATGAGTTTGGGTCTCTCCAGCCTGGCCTTCCTGATCACTTTGTGAAGTATGGGGAAGGGGGGAAAGGCGTAGGCGATGAGTCCCGTCCAGGGGAGGGGAGAGCGCATCGACCGCGTACGCTCGGGGGTCCGGGACTGGAGAGACATACATGGGGAGTCGATGGTTGAACCGTGTCGCAAATAGGTCGACCATGGGCTTGAACCAGTGATCCCAGACAGTGGTTAGTGTCAGCTTGTTCAGGGTCCACTCTGTGTGCAGAAGGGTCCCTGACCGGCTGAGAGTGTCTGCCAGGATGTTCCGTGTCCCCGCTATGTGTCTCGCACGGAGGGTGGTTCCCCGTGCGTGGCACCAGCGAAGGAGGGCCTCTGTCCGAGAGAGAGGCCGAGGCCCGATGCCCCCCCCCCCCCCCCCCCCCCCCCCCCCCTTGTTGACGTAATGGGCTACCGACGTGTTGTCCGTGAGGAGGAGAACCAGTCGGTGCGAGATTAGATGCTGGAAGTGGAGGAGGGCCAGTCTGACCGCTTTCAACTCTAATATGTTGATGTGGAGGCGAGCCATCTGTGTGTCCCACATCCCCGAGGCATGACTGTCCCCCCAAGTGGGCCCCCCAGCCCGAGTTGGAGGCGTCCGTGTATAGTTCGAGGGACTGAGTTGGGAGAGAGATCGGAACGCCGGTGATCAGGGTGGACGGATTGAGCCATTCCTCCGTGGCGCCCGAGAACCAGGGGCCGAGGGGAATGGTCAGGTCCCAGCGGTCCGAGGTCTGGGACCAACGACGACGGAACTCCCTCTGCAGCTGGCGTTTGGGGACCCGACCCAGCGGAATGAGGGCAGAAAGGGACTCCATCATCCCTAAGAGGGAGGACAGAGTTCTGGCCGAGGTGTGCGAGGCTTCTCGGAGGCGCACGATGAGGTCCACAATCCGGGCGGACCTCTCCGGGGTCGGGGCGACCTTCATGGTAATCGTGTCGAAACTCATGCCCAGGAAAGAGAACCTCTGACTGGGAATAAGTTCGCACTTGAGGGGGTTGGTTACAAACCCCAAGGTGGAACAAAGGCTGAGGAGGCGGGGTGGTGTGGGCCTGGCACTGAGCCTGGGAGGAGGCTAGGACAAGCCAGTCGTCGAGTAAAACCAGAGCGAATGTCCTCCTGCCTGGCCAGGGCGGCCATCTCCTTGACAACCTTCGTGAAGAGGAAGGGTGCCAGGAGGCCCAAGGGGAGAGCTTTGAACTGGAACACCCGAGCTTGCCAGACGAACCGGAGGTAACGTCTGTGCGCCGGGTGAATAAGGATCTGGAAATATACGCATCTTTCAGATCTATGGAGGTCGCCCAATCTAGGTGGTGAATGGAGTCTCTGATCTGGGAGGGTGTGTCCATCTTGAACTTGGTATGTCTTAGGAACTTGTTGAGGGAGAAAGGTCGAGGATGGGCCTCCATCCCCCCGAAGGTTTGGGGATCACGAACAGGTGGGAGTAAAACCCGGGGTTGGGCTGAAAACTTCTGCGATGGCCCCCTTCTGTAGGAGTTCGAGGACTTCCAGGCGGAGGGCGTCCGCCTGGGCAGGTGGGGGGTCGCTGGGGGACGGAGGAGGAAAACGCATGAGGGGAGGGCGACCGTGAGCCCAGGGTAGGCGAAACCCGTCCTGAAGCACCGACACTACCCAGGGGCTGAGGCCCATACGTCGCCACTGGCGGGCATGCCGGGAGAGGTTGCCCGCCAGGGGAGCCGATGGTCCCGGGGGGAAGGGGTACAGTGGGCCGGTGTCTTGCTGGGCAGGTTGTGCCAGTTCCATGCCCCCTACGGGAGTGTCCTCCAGTCACCTGCGGGGCCGTGCTTGCTGGCCGAACCGAAAATTCTGGCGAGGTTTCGGTTTAGGCCTCTGCGAGTTAAGTGGGCGCTTGGCCGGCCCGGCGGTGTGAGATGGGGCTTGACGGGGGTACGGAGTGGGCCTGTTGGCCCTGGGGTAAGACCGAAAGGGGGTCTGGAAGGGCGTGGCTGAGAGGGGGGGCGAAGGACGCCGCCTGCTTGCGTTCCTCGAGAGAGAGAGACATAGCCGAGGTGGAGTACTCGCCAAAGAGCGAGTGATCCTGGCCCGGGACACATCGTAGGGATGCCTGAGTGCCGGGGAGAGTGAGGAGCGTGCAAGCACCGCGTCTCTAGCCACAAGCAGACAATTAAAATGGCTTGTTGCTGCGCTGTCCGCCGCAGCCGACAAGTGATGCGATATCCTGTTGACTAGGTGTTCGCATGAAGGGATCGCTGAATAAGCGAGGTTCGTCCTGGTGTGGTTCGGAGTTTGTATCCGAGGCCCTGGGACGGCGCCGTCATCCCCAGGCCAGAGTACCTCCGCCCTCTGCAAGAGCATGCTAAGGTAGGCATGCCCTGCAGTGGTGTGTAAGATGCCCATCCGGGCTACTCGGTCGGTCCCAGTCCTTTAACGCCTTAAAGGAGACAGTGGCCGAAGTAGGGGGGGGCCCGGTTGGGTATCAGGCGACAATCCGATTGGGAGATGGCCCACTCCCTGGTGGCCGGATTGTCAGCAAAGAGGGAGGTAACAGGGTGCTTCCTGCGGGTCCCAAGTAGGGCGCCGAAAGGGGCCGCATTGGGTGCCGGGGGAAGGTCTTGACCCGGCGTGGGGACGGCGTCTGCACCCCTGGCGCGTTTCGCCGGACTCTCCCACAGTGAAGTGAGGGACTGAGGTGCGACAATCCCGAGTCTTGAGTGTTGGGCTGGGGGCGGCCCAACGATCTCAGGGAAGGCCAAGATATCGGCAGAGGAGGGGCGTCCCTCGACACCAAGTCCGGTCGAAACCGTTCAATGGTGTTGATGTCATAAAGCGATGAGAAGAGGTCCTCATCGTAGTCCTCCTCAGGCTGTGGGGAGTCTAATTCCTGGGAAGGGAGGTCTTCCTCAGGAGGCAAGTGCGCGGGTGCGCGAGGGTCCCCGCCCTGGTAGGGTGGTGGTGGGGGGGGGGGGGGAGGGCGGGACCCTCGTGGCTCTATACTCGCAGACGGGCTAGGGTGGGAGAGCCCGGACTGCCGATCGGACAGCGCCCGAGGTGGGAGACCCAGGTCGACCCAAGTCTGTGAGGTTGGGTGCCACAATCGACCAAATAGTTGTTCAGGTTGGGTGTGGGTATTGAGCCACTGGTCCCTCTCGGGGGCATAGAGCCACTGGTCCCCCGGGGAGATAAGCGGGCTGTGGCGGCCCAGAGTACTGTGCAGGGACTCGCCTGGGGACGGGGTAACCTGGGGCAGCAGGGGGGAATAGTAATCGACCCGTGGTATGTGGTCCCCCCCCCGGGAGCGTGCCGGGCCCCAGAGGAATGGGCAGGTTACCCGTGGTCCCGCTGGTAGATCCTCCCCCCGGAGGAACGGGACGAGGACGTTGCCCAAGTGGGGGGCCGAGTAGGTCGGGCCCCCAACGTCCTGAACCCCTAGGGGAACCTGCGACGGGGCGAGCGGGTTGGTCGGCCGTCTTTGTGTATGTTCACAACCGGTGGATGCACTCGGTGTTCCCATACGCCCAGAGTTTATGGACATGTGCATGGTCGTGCCAAGACGTGGCCATAACACTGCATCCGGAGCTAACGGGGACGCTCCTCGTGCAGGGGTGTTGGCTGCACCTGTGCACGGAGGGGGAGAGCGTCGTGAGACGGCGAGTCCAGATGGGGGGAAGAAGTGGACCCGCATGTCTCATAAATGCGAGTGACGGGTGGGGGTTCCAGCCCAAGGCCGTCACCCGTGCCTGTCCGGCCCGGCAAAGGTCCCCCGGGGCCGGGGGTCGCGTGACTCGGCATAGTAAGGTGATGAGTGAGTAAGCGCAGGAAAGCTAGAAGGCAGGTGGCTGGGGGGCGAAGCGGACTCCCGCTGGGATGTTTTGGCTAGGGGGGGTCCCTTAAGTGGGGCCTTGCCCTTAGATTTCCTGGGCATGTCGAAGGAAAGGCACTTAGCAATAGCCGCCGGTTGCCTTCTAGCTTTCGAACGCAACGGTCGTGCGTGCGTCCGTCGGTCGGGTAGAGGAGGGAGAGATTCCCGCGTCCCCTCCGCGGAGGTCATCTCCAACTACCGCGGCCGTCCGTTCTCCCAAGGAGAGAACGGTTCGCTCGGGGTTGGAACCAACTCGTGGGTCCTCCGGGAATGAGCGCGAACCCTGCACGTCAGAGTTGTTGCTCGACCCAGCCGAGTCCTTTCACCATATTGGGCGATGGCGCCGAGCGAAACCGGAGCACACGATCGTAAGCGAGAGAGACACGACGGTCGATCGAGGGGAATAACTAGGGCAATCGATCGACCGTGCGCACACAAAAAATAAAATGAACAACGTACACAATGGAAAATAAGTAAACAAGTCCGTACAGGGACACAAAGCGCAGCAGAAATGACGAAACTGCGCGTGAGAAGCGACGTGTGGCGTGGCCCAAAGTGCTGAGTAACGCCACGTGTAAATACCAGGACGACGGTCGATCGCGATCGTTGAGGACACGAAGGTGAGCGAGAATTTATGGCAAATGAGGGAAGGGGGCAAAGGAAATAAATTGTGGACGAAAAAAACCCCCTGTAAAATACTGGGTATATAGTTGGTGACAAGAGGGGGAGACCGGCGCAAAACAAGATGGCGACGAGACTGGAAGATGGCGACGAGACTGGCTCACGATCGTCGCACAGGAGGTTGTGGAATCGTGGAATAAATGACGGCGAGGGAGAAAACGGAATTTAGTGGCGACTGGGCTGAAGGCGATTGAAAGGGAAGGCCGATGGATAAAGAGAGGCACCGAACCAGCGATGAACGCGGCGATGGAAAATGCCAATCAGCTGAACCGGTGACGCGGAATGCAAGAACCGGGAGCACACAATCGCGAGAAAATTCTGAAAATAAGGTTAGAATGCTAGCCCACCGATAACCTCACACGTCAAGATACTCTGAGGGATAAGCACAAGCCACAAATAAATGAGTTCAGAATGCGAACACACAGCAATCTTTACACAAAGGCAAAGTATAGGCGAGACAGAGCACAAGACTTATCTTGCTTGGGTGACAGGCCGAAGAAGAATGACGTACAGTACACGAACTTCGGCATCTTCCGTAGGCGGAAGTAGGGTGGGCGTCACGTGACTATCTTATGACTGCATTGGCCACAAAACTTCGGCCTGACAGAGCTGACTGACAGCCGTTTAATGCTATGGTCTGACATGGTATAGTATACGACGCCAAAATAATAATAATTTGCTAGCAAAAATGACATTGTCCAGTTACCACTATCTTAAGGGGTGATCTTTAATGCATCACATATGCCGATAAAATCACAGGAAAATCATTTTCCTTTTTCTTAGCAAAACAAAAAAAATGATTCAAGCTCAAATATGTAAGTTATATATATTATATTAGATTTCATAAACTGAGTCAGTCCCAAAAAATCTGAGGTTTCTGATGTATGAATCATATCCTGCACATTATTTCTGCTGCACAGACTCCAGGACTGAAGCTAAACAGCAAAACAGGTAAACAAATGAGAGAAAAGACAGAATTAGTGTGCCACCAAACCAAAGAATAAATCAAACAATAAGAATGGAACCATGGCATCATCATCATCAATACTGTCACCATTTTCACTATGACAACCATAGTATAGTAACTATCCTCTCACACCTCCTACCTCTTTTTCTATTTGCATTAGTATTATTATCACTACATTTACTATTATTATTGTTATTACATGATTATACAACCAGTAGTAGTATTTTATTTCATCACCATTATTATGATTATATCAACCCACTGTGTCTCCCCTTCAGCCTCAATTTTATTCTACAGCCTTTCTGCACCCAGTTCAAAGAGATCAGGCACTGTCTGTTCTTCCTTCATTTTCATTGTTTTTAACATTGTTTGTCTTGCCTGAAGGAGACCAAATAAGTTAAAACGTGTTTTGTTTACTCTTTTGTTTGGCAGCACAGTAATAATGCGTAGCTCTGTTTCAATATCTACCTACAGTCACTTTTCTTTGAAACCAAATAAATATGTACAAATAAATTAAGATTTAAACACAATAGAAAACAATAAAAATGATCCATTATTGACACTTGTCAATCAAAGTAAGCGTGACTGACATAAAGTAAATGTGACCTGGGGAAGAAAGGAGGAGGACAGGTGAGGGGGTGGGAGGTGGGGAAGACTGACCTTGGTGATGGTCATGAGACAGGTCAACTGGTAAGGATGAAGCGACAAGTCCAGTCGATCTGTCAGCCAGTCACAGATCATCTTCATCTGTCCTGTGTACCATTGCTGAAACACACCCCATCAAACACACAGCACAGCTATATATCCCTCTGATCACAAATCCTCTTCATCTGTCCTGTGTACCATTGCTGAAACACACCCCCATCACACACACAGCACAGCTATACATCTCTCTGATCACAAACTTTCTTCATCCGTCTGCGTACCATTGCTGAAACACACACCGTCAAACACAAGCTATATATCCCTCTGATCACAAACTCTCACACACCCCACCTTTACATCCCTCTGATCACAAACCCTCTTCATCTGCCCTTTGTACCATTCCTGGAATGCACACCATCAAACACTAAGTTTAGCTATACATCCCTCGTTACAAACTGTCTTCATCTGCCCTTTGTACCATTGCTGAAACACACACCGTCAAACACTGAGCATAGTTACACATCCCTCTGATCACAAACTCTTTTCATTTGCCCTTTGTATCATTCCTGGAACGCGCACACCGTCACACACAGAGTTTAGCTATACACCCCTCGTTACAAATTGTCTTCACCTGCCTTGAGAGGCATTGCTGAAACACACACCATCATACACTGATTTACAACTATATATCCCTCTCATCACAGGACAACTTGCTAGTTCTTGACATCTGCTCCCACATGATGAATGAGCAAATAGGTCCGTCCCCCCCCCCCCCCCCCCAATCCAGGTGTCACAGACAACGGTGACTATCTATTTGCAGATTTTTTTTTAACCTGACCATTTTGAAAACCCATAGTCTGTAATAAGAACATAATCATATATTATATAGTATACATATATACACATATAGTCCTTCCAGAAATCTAAAATACAAAAAAGCAACATGAGCTTGACTAAAAATTCACAGAAAAACAGTGAGAAAAGCATCATTTTTCCATTGTTCACTGTGTATGTAAACGTTACCTCAAAAGCTGAGAGAGTGTAGAGCTCATCAGTGATCTTCTGTCGCAGCCGATCCACATTGCACCTCATGAAGTCCACATAGGACTTGCCCAGCTCATTCACTGGTTTCTGCACCAACAAACCACAACTTGTACAAAAGTTTGCATAGCAAAAATCTCCAATAGCTGTATTGCTGTTACCTTAAGCTAACTATATTCTTACCTTGATCTATCATTGTGAGAATGACAAGAAACATGTCTATTGTACCTGTCTTAAGCAGTTTGTTGTTGTTAAGAGCTGATCAAAATGTTCATATAAAAATAAAAGATTGGAAATGAATGCAATTTCAAAACAAATATTAAAGGAAAAAGAATCTTTTACTCAACAAACCTGGGTATGACCGTTTTCATTTTTAATCTTGAACTTTTCTGCAGAAGATTTGCACTCTACAATGAGTGTTGACCAGCATTTAAAAAAACAGATTAACAACAGAGAGAGAGAGAGAGAGAGAGAGAGAGAGAGAGAGAGAGAGAAGAGAGAGAGAAACCCACCCCATCCTGTTCAGAGATGTTATTCAAGATGCAAGTTTTAAGTTTTTTAAAACGTATCAGTGTACTTCAATTCATATACGGAATAGATAATGGATAAGCAGTGTAGGTTTAGATTATTTTGCAATGGTTATAGCACATGGATCAGTTTTTTTAACCTTGATACTTTCACATGCAGACTAGTTTTTCCTTGGATTACAGCCTTGATATGGCTTGCCTTGTTGGCTGGACTATACAAACATTAATATGAATGGAGTAACAACCTTAACAAAATGACTATTTAAAGAACAAAGTAAATTTCTATGTACATCCAGGCTGTTACACTGAGGAGAGAGTGAACACTTGGCTTAATCACTGGTGGGACTCATCATGATCACAGACTGCAAGTAAAGAAGATGCTGTCCTGAAGCTTCATGCATGCTTGGTCTCTTTATCCTTGGTACTGGGAAACCCACATCTATGCTATACTGCAGCCAGTATTTTTACTAGAACATCAACACCTCTGACATCTAAGCAAAGACAACAGTACAGCCCATCTACCACATTAACTCTCTTGACAAGCGTGCAGCCCGCTAGCGACCCGACTGGAAATCACACAGCCAAAAGGCTGAGCGCCTGCCAGCGCCCAGTTAAAACACGTGGCAACAATGGGTGCCGCCATGTTTCTCGTACAAAAGGAAGTCTCGCGAGAACGTGACTTCCTTCTTCCTGTAGCCATTTACTTCTATTTGCAAAAAAAAAAAAAACGCGAGTCGATGCGTGCCGTGGTTCTCGAGTTACGAATTTTTAAAGTTTTGAGGTCGAAATGCTGTTTTTCACCATGGCTAACCTTGATTTCTGCCGTTCTATAATGAGATTTAGTGATGGAGATACTGTGTTTTGTAGGATTTACAGCATAAGACTTAGTGAAAGTGCCGGGTAATGAAGCTTAGAGTGACCTAGATTTCGACTGGGATGAGGTTCCAGGTATGATGAACAACAATTCAGAAGAAAGTTCTGAAGAAGATTTTTTTTTTCCCCCAAGTAAATGGCTCATGTGACATTCTTCAAACTTAAGATATAGCAACATATATATTCGTAGGAATTTTAAAAATTATTTTCATTTCATTATTTCCTTTCCTCTCTTTTAAATTATTTTTTTAATTGGGTAACCATTTTCAAATTACAGAGTTACTTACCTTGCTGATGGTTTTCGGCGTAACTAAGCTCAGACAAGAGGAAGAGGGTTAACAGTAGGCCATATAAGAATACGAAGTCTGGATTTTGTCAAAGTTCACAACTGCAGTGGTCTGTAGTTCTTCAGCCAGAGCACTCACATCCATCTTCACGATCATTTGTACATGAAAATATTTCCACATCACTTAGTGATGTTTATGTTTGAACAGTGTCAATACTTACAATATTAGCCCTTCTATGAACCAGAGAACTCACACATACAAACTTATGATGTATTCATGCTCAAACATGTGATTAAGGTTAAAAGTCATGATATCAAATTCACTTTCTGATTCCAATAATAAATGTCATATATAATTACAGAACAAATGTCAATCTGACATTTGAACCTACAGTGAGGGACAGGATGGAGGCGAAGAAGGTACCCTCGTCATAGCGTGCCAACTTGCTCAGCACCGACTCCAGAACAGACAGGAACTGCACACATTCACTATACCTTTGAAAGGAAGGCATGGACACTTTTTGCACCATTGCATTACTTGAACCATACATTTTGTTCCCCACAGGTCAAAGACCTATTTCACAAACACAGGTGCAAGGATGAGAGTACCTGCAACACCCAGGAGATGAAAACAAAAAATACATACAAAATTGATTTGTCTCTGGGGCTCCCTACCAGCAGGTTTTGTCCATTCACCACTCTTGTCCAAAGAGAGACATGCTCACTGTTACTTTAGATCCCTCTTGCAATGAAAGTTCTATTTCTATGCAACATATGCTGACACCATGTATTTTCAATGCCTCCATATCCACGTAAAAGTGTAACAATCACTGTCACAAGACGTTTAATTCAAAATACAATGAAGAAAACTAGTTTTAGACTACTGGCATGCATTCAACACAAATCAGTGTGGCCCAAAAGTGCAGAATCTGCAATAGTATTTCATATTAAACTTATAAAAGATGACAGCAAGACTGATTTTTTCAAGACTTAAGCGTCCTTGATCGAGATCTAATGACTGGGACATTGATTTCCAAATAGATGATACAGAAATAATCATATGTAAGGTTCTTAAAGTTCTGCGACTACACAAATGACAGCTATATATCTAGTTGCAGAATGTGGCTGATATTTTGCAGAAAGCTGTTTCATCTGCATATATGTATGAAAAGTTCACCTTTTTTCCATAAAATAATATTCAATATTTTTATTGAGTAAAATATGATTCCTCAGGTATATCTATATTTCAATTCATAGATAAATATCAGCAGAGCTTAATCTAGGATTTTTGAAAAAGGGGGTCAGTCCCCCCCCCCATATCAAAAAAAAAAGGCCCCCCCCCCCCTCGGGCCCTTCCAGCCAATCATCCCCCCTTGCCTGGCACTTTTCCCCTTCTCTGAGCTTTTGCATGTAGTCCCATGATCTTCTCAACCCTCGCATGAAAGTTGAAGAAAGTCGAATAGGGTGGGTGCATGCTTCATTTTGGAAAATATCCAATATGATGCCTCAAACTCTTGCAACTTCTCGTTGGTGATCGAGATGGAGGAGACAAATGCCGCTGACTGGTTGACTTACACTAACAGCCAATGAATATATCAAGAAATCGTTCGCTCCTGCTCAGTCCTAGTTTCAGTTTTTCAAGCAGATGACAAATGAGCGCCCGCAATGATCAGTGAACAGGGCGGGCAGTCCTGCAAATGTGCGGGAGTCTGCCTGCGTTAAGACTCGATAATTGCGGCAAGGAACAGATTTTCGGGGGATTGTACCAATCCCGCGCTCTAGATTAAGCTCTGATGTCAGTAATCTAAGACTGATTAATTTTAGATCTACAAAAAAAAAACCCAAACCCATGACAACACACATCATCCTTGAAAATACCAACTTAAAAACTTGTCTGTTCTGGTTATATCACCTATTCCAAACATAATTCAACTCTAAGTGACAGTCTAGCATATACATAACATTTGTCTTACAGATGCTCCTCTTCTTCCTTCCAGAATTTTTGAGAACTGGCCTGAAAAACCACAAGTTGTGTTTAAGTGTGCAAGTTGCACTGAGTGTCTTCAATCAATCTTTTTATCTTCAACCGTTTATAATCTTCATCACAGTTGCGGGTTGCACTGTTAAGTTAAGTGCCTGTAGTTTTCAATAAGTCTGCCACCAACCTATGCCTCGCTGAGCACATGAGCAGCAGTTTTCCACCATACTCGAGTTTGATATTCAAGCACGAGTAATGTGAAGCTTGGTGGAAAAATCCTAAGATGGTGTATGAAGATGCTGTAGCTCATATTAGATAAATATAGCCACTAAGAACAAAAAAGACGTAATAATTTCCTTTACACAGACCAGTGTCAGAAAATTGCACTGACTTTTGCAGCAGACTATTTCACTGACTTTTCTGATGAAGTAGTTAATGCAATACTTCTTGCAGATAAGAAATGTTAACTCTTCTAGAGCTGCTCATGATAAAAGATGCTTTAATAAAGCATGCTCAAAATCAAATGGTAGAAGACCGTCACTGCATTTACTCTGCTTTTGGAACCTGTCATGCTCTTAGTAAGTCTCCAAATTTAACTGGTAGGAAGAAGTCTTACCTTTTCCACCAAGCACCTGACCATCTCCATCTGTGCCCTCTCAAGAGACTCATCAATTTTGGTGTGGTACTGGTGCTATTCAAATCAAACACAAAACAGTATCATACATTCCATCGCTAATTGCAGCACAATCTTCATCCACTTTTCTTCAATTTCTGCTATTCTGTTTCATTTTTTTTTTTTTTAACAAATCTGTTAATTTCACCTCTAAGGAACCATTTATTTACAACACCAAATCGTCTAACAAAACACCACACACAGCACACAGATCAAGCAAGGAGACATTCCCCATCCCCCACCCCAAAAAAGGATGTTCCAAGCTTGCTCATAAACCCTATACCAGATACATGTACACAACAACAGCAACTGGAGATGTAAACAAACACAACACTCATTCAGAACTGGCAAAACTTTTTTGTATCTTGAATACAGTCAAACAGTACTTGAAGGTAAACTACAACAAATACAAGAGTTTGACTGATATGAAAGCAAATTTTAAATGATGCAGACAACAACAGTGAACAAGAAAGAAGCTGGTTTACTCTTGCTCCGATGACGAGAAAATTACATTTAACCCTCTTGACCATCGAGTGCCCGCTAGCGCCCGACCGGAAATCAAACGGCCAAAACGCTGAGCGCCCGCCAGCGCCCGGTAAAACATGTGGCAACAATGGGCGCCGCCATGTTTCTCGTAGAAAAGGAAGTCTCGCGAGAACGTGACTTCCTTCTTCCTGTAGCCATTTTTACTTCCGTTTGCAAAAAACCGCGAGTCGATACGTGCCGTGGTTCTCGAATTTCGAATTTTTAAAGTTTTGAGGTCGAAATGCCGTTTTTCACACCGTGGCTAACCTTGAGTTCTGCCGTTCTATAATGAGATTTAGTGATGGAGATACTGTGTTTTGTAGGATTTATGGCATAAGACTTGGTGAAAGTGCTGGGTAATGAAGCTTAGAGTGACCTAGATTTCGACTGGGATGAAGTTCCAGGTATGATGAACAACAATTCAGAAGAAAGTTCTGAAGAAGATTTTTTTTTATTCCCGAGTAAATGGCTCATGTGACATTCTTCAAACTTACGATATAGCAACATATATATTCGTAGGAATTTTTAAAAATTATTTTCATTTCGTTATTTCCTTTCCTCTCTTTTAAATTATTTTTTAATTGGGTAACCATGTTCAAATTACAGAGTTACTTACCTTGCCGACGGTTTCGGTGTAACTAAGCTCAGATAAGTGCATACTGAAGAGGGTTAATACCAAACAAAACTGCTTTTGACTCCAAATTGCCTCGCACAAAATGTCAACACAGAACACACATAACAAGCAAGGAAACATCCCCCTCCCAAAGAAATGTGTTCTAAGCTTGCTAAATACCCTATACTGACACACGTACACACCAACAACAACCTGAGAAATGATCAAACACAAATCAGCATCTGTTCAAGATGTGCCAAGCCTCGAGTTACTACTCTTCCTAGCAGTCATATTTTCACTACCTGACGGCCAGATCACAACATAAAACCACTGTATAATACAATGAACATGAGCAAAACAGGTAACAGCCAAGACATACGACAGGCTTCAACGTCAATGATTGTAAAGAAAGCTTCAAAAAAGGACATTTAGAAATAGTGGCAGAAAAGAGGAAATTACCAACAACAAAATTCCAAGAAAGTGTGAATAAAATTCTATCCTGGAAAAGCCCCTGTTATCCACATGGGGAGGTACAAAAGTTGAACACTCATAAACACAAATGAAGAAACTGTTAGATTTTTATCAAAAACAAAACACACAAAACAGAAAACAAAGAAACACCAACAAAGTGTTTTAAATTACAGAAACAAACACCTTGTCCATGATGAAAACTATAACAAATATAATAACAAAAAATATACCCCCAAAATAGTTTTACAAAATGTCAAAAATTACTGTCACATTACTGAACGTTAAGTAATTTATACCCCCTTCTCATCAGATACTCTCTAACATACTGAATGAACCAGGCAAACAAGAATCACTGCCACACAACAAAGCAACAGAACACAGCAGTATTAAACTTACCATGTTCTGGCCGTGGTCCAGAGCACAGAGATGTAGGGCCTTGTTTTTGCAGTCGATGATGACGTTCATCATGGTGCAAATCTCCGTGTATGTGATGTAGTCTGTGCTCTTCCCGCCTTTACGTAACACATTTCAAAGCTTTTCAGAGTTCTGAAAAAAAACCAACAGCCCACGTCAACAAGGACAAAAAAACAACCCAGAACAATCCAATTACAACATGGTGACCTCAATTTCTATGTCCTCTCCACGTCTGTGGCCTTGGTTTGGTTCCGTCGGGGTCACCGGTATCGGCGAATCCATGGGGGCTGTCATTGGACGGACGTGGTGGCGCCCTCTGGAGGGAGAGCTCACTCTCGCCGGCTCCGCGACTAAGCAATTATTGTCGTCAGTAGGGGGCTTAGTAGGTGGTGTCCTACGTATGCTAGATCAGAACAGACGCACTGAACACCACTGAAGTGACTCAGCAGTAGTGTAGTGTCTCCTCTGGTGGGTTGCCTCTTGACGACTTGACATTGACTGCTCCCTGTGGATTGCCGATGCCCGGGCTGAGATGGGGCCAACCGGGCTGTGGCTGTGGACGGGGTGTCGGAATGAGCGGCGTGGGTGCACTGCCTCTGAGGTGGTGCAGAGGTTCGGACAGCAAAAAAAAAAAAAAAAAAAAAAAAAAAAAAAAAAAAAAAAAAAAACCCAAAAAAAAAAAAAAAACAAAAACAAAGACAAAAATACCCCAATCCTAATCACCCCAGGTCACCAACCAAGAGCAATGTCACCCCTAAATATCTCATGTCACCAACAAGGACAAATACATCATATCCAAATGTCCCAGATCACCAACGAGGACAAAAACATTGTCCCCAGATGTCCCAGGTTACAAACAAGGACAAATATATCAACCATAACATCCCAGGTCACCAACAAGGACAAATACATCAACCATAAACATCCCAGGTCACCAACAAGGACAAATACATCAACCATAAACATCCCTGGTCACCAACAAGGACAAATACATCAACCATAAACATCCCTGGTCACCAACAAGGACAAATACGTCAACATAAAAATAAAAATCACAAGGTCAAATATATCTACCCTAACTTTTTTGCAACATGCCGCGAGAATGATCACCAAGATGAGGGGTGAAATACTTGTGGCAAGCAACTTGTCACTCAGACATGTTGCGAGAATGACTGTGAGAGTCTTCTAAAAATAAATATGACTGAATTTCCCAGAGCATTTTTAACCAGTGGTGTCAGCATACAAACACAGTCTTTCCTACATCATATCATACCAGTTAGCAAGCTACTAACAGTCGATTTCACTGGTTAATTTGGAGAGAAAGCAACCAACCCACTGTGTCTTCTAGCACTGGATCAGTGCTCCTTGTTCAAAGTATGTCATTTTCAACTCAATCAAAACAACAAAAAAACCATTTTGACTTTTAAAATATTCATCATCAGAAGATGAAAGATAGCTCTATTTCACTGTACAAAAGTAAAGTCACTGTTGGATTTAGGCTTTCAGGGAAATTGATTAAAAATGGTCAAAATCAGGTGTCCTGAGGGAATTTCAGTGCTGTGACTGCAGTGTTAACTGGGCACACAGAGCAGAACAAGGGTCTGTGTTGACAGTGTGAAACATCTCAGTTCAACAACGAATCAACTTCATCGGTCCCAAACATCTTAGGTCAACAACTGAATCAACTTCATCAGTCCCAAACATCTTGGGTCAAAAACTGAATCAACTTCATCAGTCCCAAACATCTCAGGTCAACAACAACTTCATCATCAAACTTCATCAGTCCCAAACATCTCAGTCCCAAAACTCAGGTCAATCTGAATCAACTTCATCAGTCCCAAACACCTCAGCCACCATCCCACAGGACAAAATCAATACATAACATCCCAACAACAAAGACAAATACATCAAACCCCAAAATTTTCAGAGCGAAAAAAAAATGGACAAATACATAAGCCCAAACATCCTACGTCAACCAAAAGAACAAACATATCAACGCCAAACATCTTAGGCTAAAAACAAAGGACAATCAGATCTATCCTAAACTTCACAGGTCAAAAACATGGACAAAGACATCAACCCCAATTTTCACAATTTTAATAATAATGAGCACTTTCTGTCATCTTACACCAGCAATCTTTGTCCAACTAATCGTTCTGTATCTAGACCTGTTCAGCCCTAATTTACTGTTCAGCTCTTTCTCACAACAGATCTGCCTATTTTCCTGAAAACTGCTCAGCATTTCCACAGCGTTTGTTTTGCACTGAAAAGTTTTAAATTCAAGCAAAAAGGGCTTATCATCTAAAAGTGGTTTGCATTGACCATGATTACAACTCAGGTTGGGGAAGGACTATCTAAAACAAACAACTCAGGTTGGGGAAGGGCTAAATCTAAAACAAACAACTCAGTTTGGGGAAGGGATAAATCTAAAACAAACAACTCAGGTTGGGGAAGGGCTAAATCTAAAAAACAACAAACAACTCAGGTTGGGGAAGGGATAAATCTAAAACAAACAAACAACTCAGGTTGGGGAAGGGGCTAAATCTAAAACAAACAAACAACTCAGGTTGGGGAAGGGCTATATCTAAAACAAACAACTCAGGTTGGGGAAGCGCTAAATCTAAAACAAACAACTCAGGTTGGGGAAGGACTAAATCTAAAACAAACAAACAACTCAGGTGGGGAAGGGCTAAATCTAAAACAAACAACTCAGGTTGGGGAAGGGCTAAATCTAAAACAAACAAACAACTCAGGTTGGGGAAGGGCTAAATCTAAAACAAAACAAAACTCAGGTTGGGGAAGGACTAAATCTAAAACAAACAACTCAGGTTGGGGAAGGACTAAATCTAAAACAAAAACTCAGTTTGGGGAAGGGCTAAATCTAAAACAAACAAACAACTCAGGTTGGGGAAGGGCTAAATCTAAAACAAACAAACAACTCAGGTTGGGGAAGGACTAAATCTAAAACAAACAAACAACTCAGGTTGGGGAAGGCTAAATCTAAAACAAACAACTCAGGTTGGGGAAGGACTAAATCTAAAACAAACAACTCAGGTTGGGGAAGGACTAAATCTAAAACAAACAACTCAGGTTGGGGAGGGGGCTAAATCTAAAACAAACAACTCAGGTTGGGGAAGGGCTAAATCTAAAACAAACAAACAACTCAGGTTGGGGAAGGGCTAAATCTAAAAAACAAAACTCAGGTTGGGGAAGGACTAAATCTAAACAAACAACTCAGGTTGGGAAGGGATAAATCTAAAAAAAACAAACAACTCAGGTTGGGGAAGGGATAAATCTAAAACAAACAACTCAGGTTGGGGAAGGACTAAATCTAAAAACAAACAAACAACTCAGGTTGGGGAAGGGATAAATCTAAAACAAACAACTCAGGTTGGGGAAGGGATAAATCTAAAACAAACAACTCAGGTTGGGGAAGGACTAAATCTAAAAAACAAACAACTCAGGTTGGGGAAGGGATAAATCTAAAACAAACAAACAACTCAGGTTGGGAAGGGATAAATCTAAAACAAACAAACAACTCAGGTTGGGGAAGGGCTAAATCTAAAACAAACAAACAACTCAGGTTGGGGAAGGGCTAAATCTAAAACAAACAACTCAGGTTGGGGAAGGGATAAATCTAAAACAAACAAACAACTCAGGTTGGGGAAGGATAAATCTAAAACAAACAAAACAACTCAGGTTGGGGAAGGGCTAAATCTAAAACAAACAAACAACTCAGGTTGGGGAAGGACTATCTAAAACAAACAACTCAGGTTGGGGAAGGGCTAAATCTAAAACAAACAACTCAGGTTGGGGAAGGACTAAATCTAAAACAAACAACTCAGGTTGGGGAAGGGCTAAATCTAAAAACAAACAACTCAGGTTGGGGAAGGACTATCTAAAACAAACAACTCAGGTTGGGGAAGGGATAAAACTAAAACAAACAACTCAGGTTGGGGAAGGGATAAATCTAAAAAAAACAAACAACTCAGGTTGGGGAAGGACTAAATCTAAAACAAAAACAACTCAGTTTGGGGAAGGGATAAATCTAAAACAAACAAACAACTCAGGTTGGGAAGGGCTAAATCTAAAACAAACAAACAACTCAGGTTGGGGAAGGACTAAATCTAAAACAAACAACTCAGGTTGGGGAAGGGATAAATCTAAAACAAACAACTCAGTTTGGGGAAGGGCTAAATCTAAAAAAACAAACAACTCAGGTTGGGGAAGGGCTAAATCTAAAACAAACAACTCAGGTTGGGGAAGGGGGATAAATCTAAAACAAACAACTCAGTTTGGGGAAGGGCTAAATCTAAAAACAAACAACTCAGGTTGGGGAAGGGCTAAATCTAAAACAAACAACTCAGGTTGGGGAAGGGCTAAATCTAAAAAAAAAAACTCAGGTTGGGGAAGGGCTAAATCTAAAACAAACAAACAACTCAGGTTGGGGAAGGGATAAATCTAAACTAAACAAACAACTCAGGTTGGGGGGAAGGACTAATCTCTAAACAAACAAACAACTCAGGTTGGGGAAGGGCTAAATCTAAAACAAACAAACAACTCAGGTTGGGGAAGGACTAAATCTAAAACAAACAAACAACTCAGGTTGGGGAAGGGCTAAATCTAAAACAAACAACTCAGGTTGGGGAAGGGCTAAATAAAAAAACACAAACAAACACACTTGACAACCAGGCCAGAGTGCCAGGGCCACGCTCTGCCAAGGGTTGTGGGGGGAGCAGTGCCCACCAACCTAATTGGTTTGGTTATTTTCTTACCAGTGCCGGAGCAACGCCCTGCCAAGGGGTTGTGGGGGAAGCAGTGCCCACCAACCCAATTGGTTTTGTTTTTTTTTTTTCCCCAAGTCCTGAGGAGGCCTTTCCCTGGCTAATAATACTGCTTTGGGAAACTGTCAGCAGTAATTTGGGCCATTTATTTAGTCTAAGTGTGGGTTAATACATCATATTCACATTGTTTTTTTTCTTCTTTTTACACAAATGCAGATTACTGTCATGGCAAGATGAGAGGAATGGATAGTCAATGCACCTGAGAAGCTTTTTTTCCCAGTTAAGAAATCCCAAAGAAAAAATGTCTATTGCTATACCTCACTCCACTCATAAATTATATCCTTTACAAAAAAAACAACAACTGGACACAGTTTGATCGTGACATTCTGAAAAAAGCTGCACATGATTGGATACTGCCACATTGTAACTAGAAGTCAGCGAACTGATCAGTACTGCCAGAGACCGAGGATGGCACTTTGCTTGTTTTTTGTCACTGGATGTGGTCCAACAGGACAGTTACATCATGACAGCTGTACTTCATATTCTTCCCAACTGCTAGACATTGTGCACTGCCAGGTAGATCCACCTTTTTAATGATTTAATAATATGGTCACCAATTCTTTCTTATAAAATAGTTTTATCACTCCATGCATCTTCACCACTTCGGAGATCCACTTCCATTTCTACTAAAACTTAAAACCAGCATTCAAGAATTAATGACGATGATTTATGATGATTTTCAAATCAAAGACCTAAGTATGAGAAACAAATGAAGCCGTACATATGTGGCTGTGATTTGTGTGGGGAAAAAAAATTAGTGGAAACTGAAAATTAGTGAAATATGCCATCTAAAGATTTAACAATGTGAGAATACCCACTGGCACCAAATCAGAATAGCCAAATTCTTCGTTTTGTTTTTTTACATAAAAAAAAAAAAATTCTCACAGCAAATAAAACATGAACCATGGAAAACTGCATAAGAGCAGAAAGGTTCCCACCCAAAGAATTCTGCTAATGCTAGTGAGCAATGTTGAAACCAACAGCATTAATCATGGAAACTTTTACAAACAAAAGGAAACTGTTGGCACATGCCCTGTGAATATACCACACCATGCATTAAACAGTGTACATTTTTGTAATGTAGAGCATAGGGTTTTCTTTAAATGATTCTCAAAAACATGATGAACATGTGCAGGTCTGAATTGTGTTTTTCAAACATTTGAATAATCTTCTTCACACAACTTGACAGCTGTTTGAATCATGCCAAGAAAGGCACTTCTGTGTTATGTTTTGATATGTTTTCCAAGTTTGAAATAAAAAAAAAAATGCTATACACAAGGCTTTTAATAACGGTATTTCCCAATAAGCCCCGTTTGTGTTTGTTGCAGCTCTTGTGTCTTCACAAAGATCATGCTGGACTGGTCATGAACTGGTAGCACTTCTGTCTGTAATGATACTGGCTTCGTAGTTCAAGACACTTAGTACATTTTCAACTGCACTTAAGCAATAAATGCAGTGAAGAAGAGGGATAGAGACCTTTTGGCTGCAGCCTCAATCATATCTGCGGCCATCAACTTGAGGCGGTGGTCCAGGTGGTCAGCGAACACCTCCTCTGGCCAATGGAGTTCACGTATGAAGGACTGCAGAGCATCTAGCTTCCACAACATGTCCTCTGATGTTGCACATCCATTCCTAAGAAGACATGACAAACATCACTTCAAACACAGCACATACACAAAAGGCAGTGAAAAGAAAAAAAAAAAGACATTTTTTGCCATATTATACAATGCAGGTAGATGAAAAAGATCTGCTCTTGCAGTTAATGCACATTAAAAGAAGCAGTAATTCTTCTGAATCTAGGATTACATTCAAAGCAGTACTATGTCTGTCTTATCTCAAATGATTCGCCAACCTCACTCCTATACTTCTACACTTTTTCCCCTGAAAAAAAAAAATGCAGTTACTGATATCACACTGATACTGCAAGTACACTGGAAAGGCTCAGATCAGAAGCCTGATTAACTCCAAGGATATTCAGCTCAGAGGGTGGAATTATAGAAAGCTGCCTCAAATGGGAATGGCTCCATCTTTACAGTGAAAATGAAATTAAAGTCATACACACACACACACACACACAAAGAACAAGCTCACAACAGAAACTGTGTCTTAGTTTCAGCTCATTTTTCCATAGACACTATTCACTTCTGCCAGGGATCGCAATTATCGATATATACCAGTAAAGTACCGATTGTGAAAGCTGTATACCGAAAAAAATTTGAGCCGTTGGTCTCACGGACCGATAATCTTCTGCCGGTACCGGTAACAAAACTTGTCCGCCCTCTTGCTGCTTGTACTAACCCACGTTATCTCATGACCGCAAGTCTCTAGTGAGTCAAGATCAGCCGTTTCTCCGTTAGTTGCAACTTTGCCAGGCATGGGGATCTGTTTACAAATAAAATAGATTGGCCCTAGCACGTGCACGCCTCATGTAGCCTACTGCTTTCTATACGGCTCTGCAGTACCAGCAGTGTGACGTATGCCAGATGTGTACAGTTTGTCATCGCTCAAAAGGCAAGCACAGACCTAAAGCGTTCATTCCGCAGCAGACTGAGGCCAGTTATAATATTCACAGCCTTTGAAAGCTAACAAGTAGTAACTCCTTCCAGTTTAGGCTTCTTGGTACTGCTTGATACAGGCCCAGCCAGATCGTAAGCAACACTGTGTTGTTGAAAAATTTAGGCGTCATAAGCCTTCTGTTCATTGTTCGTCGTTCTTTTTTTTATTCAAGTTTGTACACCTAAGAATACTGATCTAGTGCTACTGATCTACAACACGTACGATGGATAAGGGGGGGGGGGGGGGGGGGGGGGGGAGTCGACAGAGGTCGATCTTTTCTTTCTTAAAACGAGGATCAGACTCGGACAAAGCTGAAGATCTTCCGTCAACTCGACCTTCAAGTGAAGATCTCGAGCCACCAGGCACAGTGTGTGAAGAGCATTCTCTGAGTGATGCATCCCAGCCAGGCAGTGAAAAACAGTTACAGAAAAAAGCAAAGCATGATTCTTTTCGAGAACAATGGAGAAAGGATTATTATTGCCATGGACATTAACCATATGTTGAAAAAAAAAAAATTCACACATTTTATCAATAAATTAGTTTTAGAGCCATTTAGTGGTGTGTCACTCTGGCTACTGTGTGTGTGTGTGTGTGTGTGTGTGTGTGTGGGGGGGGGGGGGGGGGTGCGCGTGCTTACAGTATGACACAAATAAGCAGTGGTGAGTTCACGGTTTTCGTTGGTTTGGGACTGGTTGCAACTCAGGTTGCTGAAGGCTAATTAGTGGTGGGACTGTTTTTTTTTAAATTCTTAGCGCCATGCCAGCTTCTGCCAAATCTTCTGTTCTCATTCTGCCTCTTTTGGGCTGCTGTTTTCTTTTAAGCTCATTTTTATTTATCATGAAACAAAGGGCTATACATAAACAAAAAAAACATTTCTTACCCTATCATGTCCCATTTTTCCCGCTCAAAGCCTTTGTGGATGGACTGGGCGATGGAGGACTCCATCAAGTCCACATAGCGCACAACTTGTGGAGCAAACACATCTCGCAGGTGCTGGTGGAAGCGACCGTTGCACAGATTTTCTCTGCAACATACCACACCCATCAAGATAGGACGATCTACTCCCTGTTTTGGCTAAGTATACTTACCATGTCAGACCATAGCATTAAACGGCTGTCAGTCAGCTCTGTCAGGCCGAAGTTTTGTGGCAAATGCAGGCATAAGATAGTCACGTGACGCCCACCCTACTTCCGATTACGGAAGATGCCGAAGATCGTGTACTGTCCGTCATTCAACGAGGCCTGCGCGCAAGGCAACCCCAGGGAACCTTGGCGCTAGCGGGGAAGGTAGGGCGGGCATTAGAGTCTGACATGGTAAGTATACTTAGCCAAACAGGGAGTATAATACAAACTCCCCATTTTGGCGTCGTATACTATACCATGTCAGACCATAGCAGAATTTAAAGGAATAGGAGGAGGGCCGAGCGCCCTAATGGTTCCTGGGTTAACTGTTATGGCTGCATTGGCCGCCACAAATGAAAACCCCTTAGAACCATCAGCCCTGGTCATGCGGATGTCCCTTAGATAAAAGTTTATGAAAGGGTTCTCCGAACGCCAGTAGGCTGCCTCCAGGAGATGGCACACGGGGACAGAGTGCTGGAACGCTGTGGACATGGCCAACGCTCTGACCTCGTGGGCTCGAGGGGAAAGGGCTGGGAGGTCTTTGTGGGCCTGGGCATAGGCAGATTTGATAGTATAGAATAGCCACCTAGAAATCGAGCCCGCCGAGATGTCTTTCTTGTTTGTGGGGTTGATGGAAATAAGGAGGCTTCTCTGAGAGGAACGCCTGGGGTGGGAACGCTCCCAGTAGTATCTGAGGCACCCTAGAGGCATAGGTCCATGTCCCCCCCGCCTTCGCTGCCTAAGATATCCGCTAGGGAGCGGATAACCAGGGAAGGAGAGGTCGTGCCCGGTTCCTGGTTCTTCGCTAAGAACTCAGGCAGGAACTTAAGCGAGACCGATCCCGTCTCTGAGAAAGGCGATGTCCCGAGGGTCACAACTGAGGACCTGAATCCCACTTCGCCTCCTGGCTGAGGCAGGGAGAGAAGGAAGGTGGTCTTGAAGGGGAGAATGACAAGGGAATAGCACGGAGGGGCTCGCTCGAAAGGGGGGTTTCTGAGGGAGTCAAGAACCAGAAAGAGGTCCCACATGGGAGCGCGCCTAGGGGACTGAGCTTCCCGTAGGGCCACCCCCCCCGAGATAGTTCTCTAAGGAGAAAGTTATTGTCGAATGATGGGCCGCCCAGCTGTCAGATGGTGGTGCCTACGGCCGATCTGTAGCCCCGAATGGAACTAGCAGAGAGCTTTCGAGAGGATGAAAGGTGGGATAGAAATTGCCTATCTGGTGGGATAGGAACTTGCCTATGTGGATGTTGGAGGGGAGGAGGTAGGGGACCGAGTTAGCCGTGCACCACGTGACCCATCTCTCTCATCGCGGTGGTCGCAATTTGGCTGGCATAGAAGCCAAGCGTGTAGGCGAAGCATCTGGGGATTGGAGTGAGGGAGGCCCGAGCGAGGTTGTCTGAGTAAGTCCCACCAAGGGGCTAGCTGGAGAGGGGGAACGTGAGTGAGGGACCTGAGGTCCGGGAACCACAACTGAGTCGGCCACCACGGGTTATGAGGATGATGAGTTTGGGTCTCTCCAGCCTGGCCTTCCTGATCACTTTGTGAAGTATGGGGAAGGGGGGAAAGGCGTAGGCGAGGAGTCCCGTCCAGGGGAGGGAGAGCGCATCGACCGCGCGTACGCTCGGGGGTCCGGGAGTGGAGACATACATGGGGAGTCGATGGTTGTACCGGGTCGCAAATAGGTCGACCATGGGCTTGAACCAGTGTTCCCAGACGGTGGTTAGTGTCAGCTTGTTCAGGGTCCACTCTGTGTGCAGAAGGGTCCCTGACCGGCTGAGAGTGTCTGCCAGGATGTTGCGTGTCCCCGCTATGTGTCTCGCACGGAGGGTGGCTCCCCGTGCGTGGCACCAGCGAAGGAGGGCCTCTGTCCGTAGAGAGAGGCCGATGGAGTGAGCCCCCCCCCCCCCCCCCCTTTGTTGATGTAATGGGCTACCGACGTGTTGTCCGTGAGGAGGAGAACCAGTCGGTGAGAGATAGATGTTGGAAGTGGAGGAGGGCCAGCCTGACCGCTTCCAATTCTAATATGTTGATGTGGAGGCGAGCCATCTGTGCGTCCCACATCCCCGAGGCATGACTGTCCCCCAAGTGGGCCCCCCAGCCCGAGTTGGAGGCGTCTGTGTATAGTTCGAGGGACTGTGTTGGGAGAGAGATCGGAACGCCTTCGTGAAGAGGAAGGGTGCCAGGGAGAGGCCAAGGGGAGAGCTTTGAACTGGAACACTCGAGCTTGCCAGACAAATCGGAGGTAACGTCTGTGCGCCGGGTGAATAAGATCTGGAAGTACGCATCTTTCAGATCTATGGAGGTAGCCCAATCTACGTGTGATGGATGGAGTCTCTGATCTGGGAGGGCGTGTCCATCTTGCACTAGGTATGTCTGAGGAACTTGTTGAGGGGAGAAAGGTCAAGGATGGGCCTCCATCCCCCACCGAAGGTTTGGGGATCACGAACAGGTGGGAGTAAAACCCGGGGTTGGGCTGGAAAACTTCGGTGATGGGCCCCTTTCTGAGGAGTTCGAGGACTTCCAGGCGAAGGGCGTCCGCCTGGACAGGTGGGGGGGTCGCTGGGGGACGGAGGAGGAGAGCGCATGAGGGGAGGACGACGGTGAGCCCACGGTAGGCGAAACCCGTCCTGAAGAACCGACACTACCCAGGGGCTGAGGCCCATACGTCGCCACTGGCAGGCGGCCGGGAGAGGTTGCCCGCCAGGGGAGCCGATGGTCCAGATGGGGGGAAGGGGAAGAGTGGGCCGGTGCCTTGCTGGGCAGGTTGGGCCAGCTCCATGCGCACTACGGGAGTGTCCTCCAGTCACCGGCGGGGCCGTGCTTGCTGGCCAAACCAAAAATTTGGCGCGGTTTAGGTTTAGGCCTCTGTGAGTTAAGTGGCCGCTTGGGGGGCCTGGAAAGGCGTGGCTGAGGCCGGGGGGCAAAGGACGCCGCCTGGTCCTCGAGCGAGAGAGACATAGCCGAGGTGGAGTGCTCGCCAAAGAGCGAGTGATCCTGGCCCGGGACACATCGTAGGGATGCCCTGAGTGCCGGGGAGAGTGAGGAGCGTGCAAGCACCGCGTCTCTAGCCACTAGCAGACAATTAAAATGGCTTGTTGCTGCGCTGTCCGCCGCAGCCGCCAGTGATGCGATATCCTGTTAACTAGGTGTCGCATAAAGGGGTCGCTGAATAAGCGAGGTTCGTCCTGGTGTGGTTCGGAGTTTGTATCCGAAGGCACTGGGACGGCGCCGTCATCCCCAGGCCAGAGTACCTCCGCCCTCTGCAAGAGCATGCTAAGGTAGGCATGCCCTGCAGTGGTGTGTAAGATGCCCATCCGGGCTACTCGGTCCCAGTCCTTTAGCGCTTAAGGGGATGGTGGCCGAAGTAGGGGGGGCCCGGTTGGGTATCAGGCGACAATCTGATTGGGAGATGGCCCACTCCCTGGTAACCGGATTGTCGGCAAAGAGGGAGGCAACTGGGTGCTTCCTGTGGGTCCCAAGTAGGGCGCCGAAGGGGGCCGCATTGGGTGTGCCCGGGCAGGTCTTGACCCGGCGTGGGGACGGCGTCTGCACCCCTGGCGCGTTTTGCCGGACTCTCCCACAGCGAAGTGAGTGACTGAGGTGCGACAATTCTGAGTCTGGAGTATTGGGCTGGGGGCAGCCCAACGATCTCAGGGAAGGCCAAGATCGGCAGAGGGAGGGGCGTCCCTCGACACGAAGTCCGGTCGAAACCGTTCAATGGTGTGGATGTCATAAAGGGATGAGAAGAAGTCCTCATCGTAGTCGTCCTCAGGCTGTGGGGAGTCAAGTTCCTGGGAAGGGAGGTCTTCCTCAGGGGGCAACTGCGCGGGTGCGCGCGAGGGTCCCGCCCTGGTAGGGTGTGGGGGGGGGGGGGGGGGAATGGCGGGACCCTCGTGGCTCTATGCTCGGCAGACGGGCTGGGGTGGGGAGCCCGGACTGCCGATCGGACAGCGCCCGAGGTGGGAGACCCAGGTCGACCCAAGTCTGCGAGGTTGGGTGCCACAATCGACCAAATTGTTGTTCAGGTTGGGTGTGTGTATTGAGCCACTGGTCCCCTCTCGGGGGCATAGAGCCACTGGTCCCCGGGGAGATAAGCGGCTGTGGCGGCCCAGAGTACTGTGCAGGGACTCGCCGGGGACCGGGGTAACCTTGGGCAGCAGGGGGGGAATAGTAATCGACCCTGGTATGTGGTTTCCCCCCCCGGGAGCGTGCCGGGTCCCAGTGGAATGGGACAGGTTACCCGTGGTCCCGCTGGTAGATCCTCCCCCCGGAGGAACGGGACCGAGGACGTTGCCCAAATGGGGGGGGCGAGTAGGTCGGACCCCGAACGTCCTGAACCCCTAGGGGAACCTGCGACGGGCGAGCGCGGGTTGGTCGGCCGTCTTGTGTATGTTCACAACCGGTGGATGCACTCTCGGTGTTCCCATACATACGCCCAGAGTTATGGACATGTGCATGGTCGTGCCAAGACGTGGCCATAAAACTGCGTCCGGAGATAACTGGACGCTCCTCGTGCAGGGGTGTTGGCTGCACCTGTGCACGGTGGGGGAGAGCGTCGTGAGACGGCGAGTCCGGATGGGGGGAAGAAGTGGACCCGCGCGTCCCATAAGTGCGAGTGACGGGTGGGGGTTCCAGCCCAAGGCCGTCACCCGTGCCTGTCCGCGGCCCGGCAAAGGTCCCCGGGGGCCGGGGGTCGCGTGACTCGGCATAGTAAGTGGATGTCTGACTATGCGCAGGAAAGCTAGAAGGCAGGGTGCTGGGGGAGAAGCGGAATCCCGCTCGGATTTCTTGGCTAGATGGGGTCCCTAAAGGGGGCCTTGCCCTTAGATTTCCTGGGCAGGTTGAACGAAAGGCACTTAGAAATCGCAGCCGGTTGCCTTCTAGCTTTCGAACGCAACGTCGTGCGTCCGTCGGTCGGGTAGAGGAGGGAGACTCCCGCGTCCCCTCCGCGGGAGGGACGTCTCCGTCTACCGCGGCCGGCCGTTCTCCCAAGGAGAGGACGGTTCGCTCGGGGTTGGAACCAACTCGTGGGTCCTCCGGGAATGTGAGCGAACTCTGAACGTCAGAGTTATTGCTCGACCCAGCCGAGTCCTTCACCATATTGGGCGATGGCGCCGAGCGAAAACCGGAGCACACGATCGTAAACGGGAGACACGACGGTCGATCGAGGAGGATAACCAAGTCGACCGATCGATCGTGCGCACACAATAAAATAAAAATGTAAACAACGCACACAATGGAATATACAGGTAAACAAGTCCGTACAGGGACACAAAGCGCAGCAGAAATGAGCGAAACAGTGCGTGAGAAGCGACCGTGGCGTGGGCCCAAAGTGCTGAGTAACGCCACGTGTAAATACAATGACGCCGGTCGATCGCGATCGTTAAGGACACGAAGGCGAGCGAGAATTGTGACAACTGAAAGAAAGGGGTGCAAACCAATTGAGGAGCAAATTCAGGGCGAAAAACCACGTAAAATACGAGGGTTAGAAGTTGGTGCACAAGAGAGGGAGACCGGCGCAAAACAAGATGGCGACGAGACCGGCTCACGATCGTCGCGCGGGAGGTTGTGAAAAACGGAGCACACACGATCGTAACACGACGGTCGATCGAGGAGGGTATACAGGTCGATCGACCGTGCGCGCACACAATAGCAATATAACACAATGGAAATATAAAAGTAAACAAGCTCGCACAGTGACAGAAACGCAGTAGCGATGAACGAAACCGTGCGTGGGCAACGACAGTGGCGTGAACCAAAAGTGCTGAGTAACGCCACGTGTAACAGCAATGCCGAAGGGCGATGCGATCGCCACGCACATGACGCCGATCGAAAATGTGGCAATGAATGGGAGGGGTGTAAACAAATGTAGGAAGCAATTTCCGAACGACAAACCACGTGTAATTGCGTGGGCTAGAAAGCTGGTGCGACCAGGAATGGAGACTGGCGCAAAACAAGATGGCGACGAAACCGACCCGCGATCGTCGCAGATGAGATAGTGGAATCGTGATACAAGTAACGGCGAGGTTAGAAATCGGAATTTAGGGGCAAAAGGCCGTAAAGGCGAGTGAGAATGCAAGGCCGATGGACAAAGGGAGGCCGAGAAAACGCGAGGGACGTGGCGATGGAAAATGCCGATCAACCTCGAACCGGTTACGCAAATAGACAAGAACCGGGAGCACCACGATCGCGAGGAAATTTCAGCGACTAAGGTTAGAATGCTAGCCCATCCGATAACCTCACACGTCAAGATATAAGCGCGAAGCCACAGATAAATGAGTACAGAGTGCAAACACAGCAATCTTTACACAAAGGCAAAGTATAGGCGAGACAGAGCACAAGACTTATCTTGCTTGGGCGACAGGCCGAAGTAGAATGGCGGACAGTACACGATCTTGGGCATCTTCCGTAATCGGAAGTAGGGGGTGGGCGTCACGTGACTATCTTATGCCTGCATTTGCCACAAAACTTCGGCCTGACAGAGCTGACTGACAGCCGTTTAATGCTATGGTCTGACATGGTATAGTATACGACGCCAAACAAACCGTTTGCAAACATCAGAGACATGAGAATCTAACTTTGTTGCTGTTTAGGCAAGGTAGCTTCTTCTGTGGGTTTTTTTTGTTTGTTTGTTAAAGTAATCTTAGTTGCACTTGGATGTAGCAAAAACTTTTGTCACAAATATTGCCAGGTCATATGACTTTCCTACAAGATGGATGCCAATTTCTTTTTTCCCCCCACAAGAGTACTATATCAATGGTTTACAGCTTTCATAGTGAAAAAGGTGACAAAATAGTTTTGTTGTTGTTGTTGCCATTTTCAGAAAAAGGAAGCCAACTTTTGTGCAAACAAAGCAGAACATGGCAAAAACAACTTTTGCTACTGTTATCTAGCTTTTGACTTTGATGATTTATTAACTAAGGTAGACACAAGAAAGAATAGAGAGAAAATATGTATGAGACTGATAACACAAACTGAGAAAACTCACCGAACGAGTCCAGTCTCAACCAACTTCACATAATAGCTTGGACAATAATAATAAGGGTAACACCACACCTAAAACCCCATTCCCTTATAACGCTGTGTGTTTTCCCACTGTCACTCAAGCTGGAACACTTTTCTTTTTAAACATTTTCTTCTTCTTCCTCAGAGCTCTGAATACTTTTTATATCAAAATCTGAGACTCAGTTTTTCCTTCATTCTCATCAAATCAGTTTCCTCAGAACTGTCCATACTTTCCACATCAAAATCTACCTGAGACTGTCAGAAATACCTTCTTTCTCATCCAGTTAGAACGTACTCGTGGACCAGTCTCTACTTTCGACATTTTTTTTCTGGCTAAACTCCAGCCAAAATACAATCAAAAATGCATCGAAAGCTTCTGTCAAAAAATGTCTTTTAAAGGAAGCAAGTCGACAATCAAACAAGCAAAATGCTGTGAAAACCGAACTGATTCTGGTATATTACACCATCCAATGTATGACTGGAGATTCCAGGGTACGGTGTGGGAAATGCTTACCTATACCTTCAACTGAAAGTGCCCCCACACACATGAGTAAACGCTGTAATACTTGGAGTGGATAAACGGCCACGATAAGTGTGCCCGCTATAAATAATGATAATAATACTACTACAAATAATGGACACGTGACACTTCATGTATACAGAGCCCTAAGCACTTAGAAAGTTCATAGCACTAGCGCACGCACGTACACACAGAGAAGTACTTCCGCCTGCATGTGACACCTACCCCCTTTCTCTCACACACACACACACACACACACACAAGCTAGTCGGTTCATTGCAATAAATTTCAAAAACTTGTGAACAATCATTTTACATACATACATTCTCGACAACTTGCCATGAATCATGAATCAAGACATACAAAATAATACAACGGCAATTTACTTCTTTTACAATTTTCACCATGACACCAGGATGGAGAAAAATCAGACAGAAAGGCATCTGTTCTTACCATCAGTCCGCAGGTAGTCATTGAGGAGCTGGAACAGAGGGAAGCTGTCCCAGGTGTCGGGGGGCTGAGCTTCCATGACAGCAGTCATGTCCACGCTGAACAACGACCAGAAGATCTCCGCATGCTCCACCAGCAGGTCGCTGAACCAGGCAAATGCCTGCACACCACAACCACATCAACTCATGCTTTTGGGCTGCATAAACAAACCAGCATATGGATCTTTTTTCTTTACAAAGGAGATGTTTTTGTTTGTTTGCAGTCCCCCCCCCCCCCCCCCCCCCTTTTACCTTTTGGAACAAAAAGCACAAAAGATGACAAAGTCACATTAACACAAAAGCATATAGAAATACATCCAAATACAAAAAAAAAAAAGTACATCAAGGAGAACACTAATTTATTTTAGATATCTGACCTTAAAAATATCACTATCTAAGAAATGTTTGCAAAAAACTGACATAAGAGCAGATATACCATTCCATTTTAATTTTAGTCAAAAAAGATGAGATATGACACTGCAGCATGCTGGTGCTGTTAAGCATGATAACACATTTCTTTATGAGCCAAACTGGTTTCAATGCTGATTGCAAAATAGAGGCCACTACTAATACATTATTGAGCACACTAATCTTTCAAAAAATCTAAATTCTCTTGACTGCTGAAACAGGGTGTTAGTAATTTTAGTAATTTTCCAACCAGAAGTAGTTTTGAAATATACTTGCATGTCCAAGCAAATGCCTTATTCCAATCTGGTGTGAATCACACTTTGCCAATCAGAATTACAGTACTTTTTTTTTTTTTTTTAATATGAGAAAAGTGAGCTGATTTATGCTTCCCAATACATGGTCTCCAGAAGAATTTTCTTTACACAGTAACCTCTTCAAGTCGTGAACTATATCCTTCCATTTTCTGCACCTTTGCCACAGTGTTGGGAGGTGGAAGAGTGTCCTCAAGTCTGCACAACTGAGTGTATCTAAAATATACAACTGAATGATCTAAAAGACTCTTTCAGTTTCAGTCAATTTCTTTATCTTCAAACTTACCAATCTGAATAAATGACAGATTACCAGACAGGATGGTGGGAAGAAAAAAAAGCTCACCCTGAACCAGAGGAAGAGTTACCATACCACACACTGTATGAAGATACACCCCAACAACCTATGATACAGTTCCCTTGTACAGGTCTAGGTGATGAATGGATCAACCCCCAGCTCTCCCTCAATAATATATGGGTTAGAAATAAACATGAATATCTCCTGGCCACAAGCCAAGTGAGCAAGACCAATAAGAGTGACTGGTAGCATTACCAAAGAGTACTCAGCAAGTACCACTGTGGCGACGACATTAACTTCACAGATTTTCGGGTGGGAAGTTGTAGGTTCAATTCCCATCAGAACCATTTATTTATTTATTTTTTTTTCTGCTCCAGCTGGCTCCTACCCTGAGTTTAACTGGACTTAACTGGGGAGCAGGGACCACGCTGTGAAGTTTTATCCACTTAATGGATACATCCCTGAGATTGCTGCTCAAATTTTCTGACCACCACAGCAGGTGTCTTCATTTCTCAGGCCTGTGTGATGCCAGGAAATCTCATGACAGTAGACGTAGACTACACACCTGTCAAGCAATCTAAGACCAGAATGGAAATTATTAGCATCATTTTCATCATCCTCATCCATCAGCACTAAATGAAAACCATCAACTTGTAAGGCCCTTCATGCTCTAGTCTTGTGGTGACCTGAGTACTGACCATCTCATCTATGTCCTTGGTTTGGTTCTGTCTGGGTCACCAGTATCAGCAATTTCATGGAGACTGTTGTTGGACGGAAGTGGTGGCACCCTCCGGAGGCTGACTTACTCATGCTAGCTTCATGACTAAGCAATTATTATTGTCAGTTGGGGGCTAAGTAGGTGGTGTCCTGTGTATGTTGGATAGGAACAGGCAACACTTTACACAATCTTAGTGAATCTGCAATAGTGCCGTCTCTCTTCTGGTGGGCTGCCTCATGGCAACTGGACATCTGCTGCTTCATGTGGATTGCAAGGGATCTAGTTACAGTTGCACGGACAGACTGTGGCTGTGGAGAGGGGTCAGAATGAGCTATGTCTGTGCTGTGCCACGTAAGTCACAAGGAAGATGGTTACACAACTGGCTTAGATTAAAGAAAAAGAGCTGATAGCCAACAAATAGCAAGTAAATTTGAAATGACCAACAAAAACAAACAAAAAAGTATTGACTGTTCTATTTCTTCTCTTCTCTTTCCATTTAAACAAAACATCAAAACTGAAGACAACGTTCAACAGCAGCAGGGTCATATTACTATTTTTATTCTCTAATCAGAATGAATGAATCATGAAACTGATTACCATGCACAACCTTATTTATTCATTTTCAATAATATTTTATGTATAACAACATGTTTCCTTTTTTTTCTAAATACAGTTTTGCTGTACAACTTCTTTCATACTTGCCAAAGCAAGCAAGAGTTTGGCATAATACAGAACATCACCTCAAAAATAGTAATACAAGATTACAAGTGAACTGATTTTGACAGAAACATTTTACACTTCAAATGAAACAAACTGCAGCGTTACCGGAACACAATGAAAAAGCGGAAGAGCACACAAAACAAAGTGTGAAGTAACGCACTTTTAATGCACAACACAAAACAAGACAAGAAATTTTCAGCAACTTTTGAGGAAGGCTTACTGCCGAAAATTTCTGGTCTTGTTTTTGTGTCGTGCAATAAAAGTGTGTTACTTCACACTTTGTTTTGTGTGCTCTTCCGCTTTTTCGTCATTTTACACTTCATCAAACATACAAAATCGACTAAATAGTGTTTCATATACTGTCACTTTTCCCCCTCTTTTATGATTTAATCCCAATGTCAACAACAGCAATGTTTTCAGCCACCCATTTCCCCAAGAGTATGCTCTCCACCCACCCAACCCTAAAACAACAGATGCATCATCCACCCAACATTGATTCACTGAACAGTTTATCTGCTTTCCTCAATGACTGCCAGATATTCAACCCTTAATCCCACCCTGAAATCAGAGACTGAATCATAATGTCATCTATAGACTAGACACTTCAAGACGTCAACAAACAAGGCCCCTGAAAAGAATGAATGAAAAATGTAGTCTCTGTCCTCCATCACTGTAAGCTGTTCATTTGACCCATCACTGTAGGGTTTCATTTGACAAACTTCAAAATACACATGAACAAGTTCCCTTCTTCATCACAAATGTGTGCTCGCACAGAGACAAAGTGACCCAACAACAAAAACACTTTACTAATGTTGTCCTTAATGACATACAAATGATGAAGATGCACATTATATAAAATAGTGTGTGATTAAAAGTAAAATGAAAAGACTTCCTTCAAAAATGAAGATTAACATAAACAATGACTCAAAAAAATGACATGACATGAAAAATGAGTCAGAAATGAAAACATCACTCTGCAGAATTTGTGGGTATTTCACTAGTCACAATCAATCTTACTCTTCAGACCATAATCAGTTGAACTAAACATTCTGACCACTGACAAACATAACTTCAAACAAACAAACAAAAACTCTAAAGAAAACAGAGACAAAAAAAAAAAAAAAAAAAATGTGGGAGGCTTTGGTATCCGAACAATCACTCATTAAAGATGCTGAAACCACACTACCACCACTGTATTAGGACTTGAAGCCCAAACTCCCGGCACCAGTGGAACCAGTCTCAATCAGCACAGTATCTGGCATCGTGAGACAATTAAAAACCCAACCAGCCAACCAACCAATCTGAAGTGAAAGACTACAGAAATACCCATTCATTCCATGAAATATCATTCTCACTACAAAATTCATGTCATAGTAGAAACACATACATCAGGGTGTACGCTCTCAAAAGAATGAAAACTGGATTAGAGAAAAGCTACAGAGTGCGGTCTACAGACTGGAATCTAGTTTAAATCCAACACAATTCATACATGCTTGTTGACTGCTATAATTACTATATTTAAGTAGCAAGATATTCCATCACTTACATCAATACAGTCATGCATGCAAACAAACATAAACTCACAACTTGGTATGTACCAAAAGAATTTGTAATAGTCACAGCATATAAACTGAAGTCAAAGTATACATCAGATAAAGTATGGAGAACACACACACACAGTTTAAAAAAGAATAAAAACATACTAGCACACATATACTGTCATAGGAAGTTCTAAAAACTATCTGTTCTGCTTTGCTCATACAGCTGTTGCCAGACCTGTTAACTGAGCAGTACACAGGTGATAAGACCAGTCAGCTGAGCAGTACACAGGTGATAAGACCAGTTAGCTGAGCAGTACACAGGTGATAAGACCAGTCAGCTGAGCAGTACACAGATGAGCAGTACACCAGTACACCAGACACCACTTCCTAAGCTCCCTACTAATGACTAGCAACAAAGTATGCTTGGCTATGCTTGGGTTGCTTGGCTATGTTTTGTGGCTGATGCCATCACAATATTTCTGATGCTAGTTCTACATGGAATGCCCTTTTCTGATTTCTGATTGAAATATCATTTTGATGCCAAATACAGAATCGCAATTTATGTGTCACTACCACCACCCCAACTGTTGTTTCATGCTTCTTCAATATAAGTAATATCAAATCACAGAAGAAAGGCTGGTTGGTTGGATGGTTTTGTACGAAATCTAAAAGAATAGGGAGTGGATAGATGGTAGACTGGATACAGATCTACGTCTATCTCTTATACAGGTTCATAATTGGTGCACTGCTTTGCATAAAACACAAACATACTAATGAGATTACTTTGTTCTTGGCTATAAATATGTTTAAAAAAAAAAAAAAAAAAAAACATATCACTCTTAGACATGGAAACTTTCGCATGGAAATCAATGCCACTGTTTATTCTTGTTTACTTACAAGAAATGGAAGAAAAAGATTCAAATCTTGTCAAAAAGTTTCAGGTCTGATCCTAGCCTTCTTATACAAACATAAGAAATATTAAAAACTGATCATTTTAGAATGCATACTCATAATCAGGACAAGGTTGAACTAAAACTTCAGTGACCCTTGCATGTCCTGATGTCTGAAACGATGCCTGTAAAAATGTCAATACAATGATTCAATCAGAGAAAAACAACAATAACGAAATATCGCTTGCAAAGTGCAAGTGCAATTGATGTCTATCCAGTATCCCGAGTGCAATAGTTTTTTCTTTTTCAGTCTGATCATGGCTCTCCACACCACTGCATCCAGTGAGAGTACAATACATGTCAAAGCGAGTCCAATGCTAGTCACTTGAATTAGTTTGAACTGTTAGCCTGTTTCACAGTGCACTGACGGAGTGATAAGAAACCAATGCACAGAGAAACTGGGCTGCCCAAACTGGCATGGCTTGCACCACTGTTGTGAGGACAGAAGTTGGTGCCACCGTGCTGGCAGAGCACTAAAGACTCCTCTCCTGCTGCATTCACCACCAGAGCGCTAAAGATTCCTCTCCTGCTGCATTCACCACCAGAGCACACTGAAGATTCCTCCTGCTGCATTCACCACCAGAGCACTGAAGATTCCTCTCCTGCTGCATTCACCACCAGAGCACTAAAGACTCCTCTCCTGCTGCATTCACCACCAGAGCACTAAAGACTCCTCTCCTGCTGCATTCACCACCAGAGCGCTAAAGACTCCTCCCCTGCTGCATTCACCACCAGAGCGCTAAAGACTCCTCCCCTGCTGCATTCACCACCAGAGCGCTAAAGACTCCTCCCCTGCTGCATTCACCACCAGAGCACTGAAGATTCCTCTCCTGCTGCATTCACCACCAGAGCACTGAAGACTCCTCCCCTGCTGCATTCACCACCAGAGCACTAAAGACTCCTCTCCTGCTGCATTCACCACCAGAACACTAAAGACTCCTCCCCTGCTGCATTCACCACCAGAGCACTAAAGATTCCTCTCCTGCTGCATTCACCACCAGAGCGTTAAAGATTCCTCTCCTGCTGCATTCACCACCAGAGCGTTAAAGATTCCTCTCCTGCTGCTGCATTCACCACCAGAGCGCTAAAGATTCCTCTCTCCTGCTGCATTCACCACCAGAGCGTTAAAGATTCCTCTCCTGCTGCATTCGCCACCAGAGCGCTAAAGATCCTCTCCTGCTGCATTCACCACCAGAGCATTCACCACCAGAGTGCTAAAGATTCCTCTCCTGCTGCATTCACCACCAGAGCACTTAAGATTCCTTTCCTGCTGCATTCACCACCAGAGCACTTAAGATTCCTCTCCTGCTGCATTCACCACCAGAGCGTTAAAGATTCCTCTCCTGCTGCATTCACCACCAGAGCAATAAAGATTCCTCTCCTGCTGCATTCACCACCAGAGCACTAAAGATTCCTCTCCTGCTGCATTCACCACCAGAGCACTAAAGATTCCTCTCCTGCTGCATTCACCACCAGAGCGTTAAAGATTCCTCTCCTGCTGCATTCACCACCAGAGCAATAAAGATTCCTCTCCTGCTGCATTCACCACCAGAGCACTAAAGACTCCTCTCCTGCTGCATTCACCACCAGAGCACTAAAGACTCCTCTCCTGCTGCATTAACCACCAGAAGAGCACTAAAGACTCCTCTCCTGCTGCATTCACCACCAGAGCACTAAAGACTCCTCTCCTGCTGCATTCACCACCAGAGCACTAAAGACTTCTCTCCTGCTGCATTCACCACCAGGGCACTAAAGATTCCTCTCCTGCTGCATTAACCAAACAATGAATGTTGTAAGCCTATGCAGAACACTCATATGCCTCATTCACACATACATTTTCTTTAAAAATTTTTTTTTTTTTTTTTTTTGTTTGTTACAGAACTGCTTAACATGAAAGAACATTTTTTAAGGGGATGTGGGTGGGATGCAGTCTCCTCTTCCATGCCACTTCTGTGGCACTACTGCCACGCCACCCATTCTGGCTTTGTGTCTGTAGCTATATCCCGGCTTGTCCTACCCCAGCCTTGGCACTATCAACCTATAACCAACACGCCACCCATTCTGGCTTTGTGTCTGTAGCTACATCCCGGCTTGTCCTACCCCAGCCTTGGCACTATCAACCTATAACCAACACGCCACCCATTCTGGCTTTGTGTCTAGAGCTACATCCCAGCTTGTCCTACCCCAGCCTTGGCACTATCAACCTATAACCAACCATCCACCCATTCTGGCTTTGTGTCTAGAACTACATCCCAGCTTGTCCTACCTCAGCCTTGGCACTAACAACCTATAACCAACCATCCACCCATTCTGGCTTTGTGTCTGTAGCTACATCCCAGCTTGTCCTACCCCAGCCTTGGCACTATCAACCTATAACCAACACGCCACCCATTCTGGCTTTGTGTCTGTAGCTACATCCCAGCTTGTCCTACTCTCCAGCCTTGGCACTATCAACCTATAACCAACACGCCACCCATTCTGGCTTTGTGTCTAGAGCTACATCCCGGCTTGTCCTACCTCAGCCTTGGCACTATCAACCTATAACCCAACACGCCACCCATTCTGGCTTTGTGTCTGTAGCTACATCCCGGCTTGTCCTACCTCAGCCTTGGCACTATCAACCTATAACCAACATCCACCCATTCTGGCTTTGTGTCTAGAGCTACATCCCAGCTTGTCCTACCCCAGCCTTGGCACTATCAACCTATAACCAACACGCCACCCATTCTGGCTTTGTGTCTGTAGCTACATCCCAGCTTGTCCTACTCCAGCCTTGGCACTATCAACCTATAACCAACACGCCACCCATTCTGGCTTTGTGTCTAGAGCTACATCCCAGCTTGTCCTACCCCAGCCTTGGCACTATCAACCTATAACCAACCATCCACCCATTCTGGCTTTGTGTCTGTAGCTACATCCCGGCTTGTCCTACCACAGCCTTGGCTATCAACCTATAACCAACCATCCACCCATTCTGGCTTTGTGTCTGTAGCTACATCCCAGCTTGTCCTACTCCAGCCTTGGCACTATCAACTATAACCAACACGCCACCCATTCTGGCTTTGTGTCTGTAGCTACATCCCAGCTTGTCCTACTCCAGCCTTGGCACTATCAACCTATAACCAACCACCACCACCCATTCTGGCTTTGTGTCTAGAGCTACATCCCAGCTTGTCCTACCCCAGCCTTGGCACTATCACCTATAACCAACCCATCCACCCATTCTGGCTTTGTGTCTGTAGCTACATCCCAGCTTGTCCTACCCCAGCCTTGGCACTATCAACCTATAACCAACCATCCACCCATTCTGGCTTTGTGTCTGTAGCTACATCCCGGCTTGTCCTACCACAGCCTTGGCACTATCAACCTATAACGAACAGTCAATATACAGTCAACATGAGGCAACCCATCAGAGGAGACACATCACTGCTGCCCAGCCACTTTGGTGGTGTTCAATGGTGTCTCTTCTGATGGCACGTACACAGGGACACCACTTCCTCAGCTCCTAACTCATGACTAGCTTGCAGAACTAACCATCCCCTTGCGGAGTGTGTAATCATGTCCGTTAAATGTCAGTTCCTATGGATTTGCTACAACACTGATGACCCCAACACCAACGTATCAAGGACAACAGACAGTGAGGAAATAAAACCCGAGGTTACCATGACAGCAGAGCAGGAAGAGCTATAGGCTTCACAGCCTGGTTTGGTTACCATCCTATCAGCATGAGGCTCCTAAGGACAGTGTCCACACTACAGCCTGACAGGTCATCGTTGGGTAATGCGGGGGTGGGGGGGTGGGGGCTGAGGAGGAGGAGTAAGACAGCGGGATTGATGACGGTGTCAGTGTTTCCTGCTAAATGGCTAGTGTGTGGTCTCAGTGTTGTTGGTTCTCTTCCTTTATGGTGAAGTTACTGGAGTTTGGTTGCACTTTGTGAAATATTTTGAATATAGCTGGTGTTCCTAGCTGGTGTGATAGATGCTGCTGCTGTACCTCTTTGATTCCACCCAGGTCCTTCTCAGGGGCCATACAGATCCACATAAGCAAGTTAGAGCCAGCTCGGACAGAACAGTCCTGTCAGCTGTCCCTAAGCCCTGAAGCCAGACAACAATGGCAAATGCGTCAACTAGAGCAAACAGCAAGTACAAAATTCTACATTTCTGTAGAAAGAGCAGAGTGAGGGTGGGGGTATGGGTGCGTAGGGGATTTTTTTCATTTTCGCCTACCATCACACTGCAGAGGCTTCTTACAGGTAGTACCTATCTGATCTCTCATTACAACAATAATGATAAAGTTTTTTTCTGACACAAATCATTTTCAAACCTGATTCATCAGCATATCTGGGGCACAAACTCATGCTTTCTCATTGTTTCTTTCAATGATTCCGGGAATATTGCTGAAGGAGCAGACAACTCGATGTGACATGACAACCGGAATAAAGGAAAAGTTGCTACTCTTTGGCCCAAACCTTCCACTATGGTTACATTCTGCAAGTGTAAATACCGCTCATGAACTTCGTCTCCAGAACTTTTTTTTTTTTTTTTTTTTTTTTTTTACCTTTATGTCAGTTTGTTTTTTTTTTTTTTTTTTTGCCAAGCATGTATACCATTTATATACCATGTATACCAAACACTATTAAGATCAATGAACATTACCTTCTTAGACAATAGGCTTATATTCTGACGATTACCAAATTCTGATGATTATCGACAGTGACTAAACTACAATTCATAAGCTATTATTCCAGGGCAAGGGGAAAATCATCAAGAGAATTTACAAAAATCGGACTTTCAACTGCGAGACCTCTCCTTTTTTGGACAATAACGCTCTTTCTTTTTATTGCTAAATCCATACATGTCAACAGTATAGATATCTTCTTTCAAAGGTAATGGAGATACTAATAATCAAATCATTTATTAAATGAGAAAAAAAATCAAATGGAGCAAATTAATGAATAGCTATAAGAAAGAAAAAATATTTCTAATAATGTTAGCAAACACAACAACAACACAGAATTTCTGGCAAAAAAAAAAAAAATAAATAAATAAAATAAACAGCACACCTGAGAATAAAAGTTGAAATGAAAAAAAAGAAGAATACAGCAAATTAATTGAACAAAGTGTTAACTGAAAAAAAAAAAAGAAAATGAAAGGGGGGGGAGGGGAGAGAGTGCACCCTCCAAGTAAAGCTACAGCTACTAAGTACCACCTCTAAACAGCTACATAACATGAAATGGCTATCCTCAGAAGAGGTTCCCAACATCCTGTAGGACGGCTGAACGGACCAACATGAAAGCATTGAGTCGGGCCATGCAGCGATTTATAAGGCAAGATCTCATACTTCTGAACCCTTACTTCTTGTGGCTAAAAGGCACTTTTCTATTCATATGCTAACCACATCCTGTTTCATTAACATAAAGCCCAGTGCCTGCACCATTAACCTTTATGTTTAAACGGCAGGCAACAGTTTGGATTCAACTGCATTCATTTTGCTAACCTACACTTGACTGAAGACATTAACCCTGCCTTGCACAAGAACAACAAGGAGAACATTTTGAAATATCTTTCGCCTGTAACTCTACATTGCTTACACTTAACACCCCCCCCCCCCATTACCCCTGCCCTGCATTCCCCTGTCTATCCCTTATCCCACCCTCTCCCCACTAACCTGCCTTGCACAACAACACCAAGGAGAACACTGAAATATCTTTTGCCTGTACCTCTACACTGCTTCCACTTCAACCCCCCCCCCCCCCCCCCTTCCCCTTCCCCAACCCCTGCCCTGCATTCCCCTGTCTATCCCTTATCCACCCTCCTCCCACTAACCCTGCCTTGCACAACAACACCAAGGTTAACACTGAAATATCTTTTGCCTGTACCTCTACATTGCTTCCACTTCTCACCCCCCCCCCCCCCCCCCTCCCTTTCCCCAACCCCTGCCCTGCATTCCCCTGCATTCCCCTGTCTATCCCTTATCCCACCCTCCTCCCACTCCCCACTCCCCCTTCCTCCACTGTCCCCCCCCTTCTCTTTCATTCCCCCTTTCCCCTGTCCCCAACCCCATTCTACCCTCAACTCTTTGTCCTAAACTTGCTATGAATCTCTTGTAAAAATAAAAGGTGAAAAAAGTGCCTGAACCTGGAGGTGCACAAAGGACTCCAAGATCTTCAGTCTAATACTCTCCCAAAGAAGCTCTTCTGGCTGAAGAAAGCCTGGTGTGTCTTATCAATGTAAACACCTTTGGCAAGGTATGTTTGAGTCTCTTAGAATCCCAACATCACTTTGTTTCACCACAGGGTGGCATCACAATGCAACTAATGTGACTTTCTGCCACAAAGGTGATTCACTCTTGATCTGCCCAGGGTGCCAGAGAGACTTCATGCCAAAGTTGGAGAAAATCAGCCAAACACTGTGGATTTGTGTAATCAGCAACAAAGACTGCAGACTGCAAAGACAGATGGGTCACGGACAGACACATATGGTGACAGAGATTTCGCTTTACATATGGGTAACATGACCATTTCCTGGACATAAGCAAACAGAATTAAAGAAAATGGAAAGCATAACGAAAGAGTCACATATTTCAACAAGTTTTGAAAATGGTTGCATCTAATGGTTGAAGACAAAGAGATAGATGCAACAACGGTTAATTGTGTTTGTAAGTGTGTGTGTGTGTGTGTGTGTGTGTGTGTGTGTGTGTGTGTGTGTGTGTGTGTGTGTGTGTGTGTGTGTGTGTGTGTGTGAGACAGAGAGAGAGAGAGAGAGAGGGGGGGGGGGGGGGGGGGGGGGGGGGATCCGAAGGCTAGTATATATAAAAACATTGTCAAAGGAGCATTCACATCTCTCTCTTGATTGACTAAAAACATGACATTTACACATATGTATTTGTTCATGAAACTGTTCATCTTTATAATTTCCTATGCTCAATCTGCACCTCCTTAACTCTCTTGACAAGCGCGCACCCGCTAGCACCCGACTGGAAATCACACAGCCGAAAGGCTGAGCGCCTGCCAGCGCCCAGTAAAACACGTGGCAACAATGGGTGCCGCCATGTTTTTCTCGTAGAAAAGGAAGTCTTGCAAGAACATGACTTCCTTCTTCCTGTAGCCATTTACTTCTGTTTGCAAAAAAAAAAACGAGTCGATACATGCCGTGGTTCTCGAGTGATGAATTTTTAAAGTTTTGTGGTCGAAATGCCGTTTTTTCACCATGGCTAACCTTGATTTCTGCCGTTCCTTAATGAGATTTAGTGATGAAGATATTGTGATTTGTAGGATTTATGGCATAAGACTTAGTCAAAGTGCTGGGTGATGAAGCTAAGAGTGACCTAGATTTCGACTGGGATGAGATTCGAGATATGATGAACAACGATTCAGAAGAAAGTTCTGAAGAAGATTTTTTTTTTTTCCCCCAAGAAATGGCTCATGTGACGTTCTTCAAATTTATGATGTAGCAACATATATAGTCATAGGAAGTTTTAAAATTATTTTCATTTCATTACTTCCTTTCCTGTCTTTTAAATAAATTTTAAAATTGGGAAACCATGTTCAAATTACGGAGTTACTTATCTTGCCGATGGTTTTCGGCGTAACTAAGCTCAGGTAAGTGCATACTGAAGAGGGTTAAACACATTCATCTACAAGAAAAAGCAATATGTGCCCCCTCCAATCAAACATAAATGTTGTCTGCTTACATGTAATTTAATGCAACTGATGTTGAGATGGAAGAACTGGTCTGAGAGCAATACTTTCAATGTAAAATAAAGATTTTCACCATTGATTGAGCATTCATGTGATAAAAGGTGATAATTGACTATGCGTCAATGATCAATGGGACATGACCAGCTGTATGTTAATACTTCTCACCACTGTTTAACAACAAACACAGATCCATAACAGACATCCACAGCTTATGAGTGGACCACTTTAGAGCAGAGTCAATTGTCATCAAGTTCACTTCAGCACACCAATTCCCACTCATACATCAACAGATGGCAGCTTCGCCACAAAGATGAGCAGAAAGGAGGGAGGAATCTCTGTTCTGTTCCTGCAAGGTGGAGAAATTGTAATCCAGCATAGAAGACACTTTACACGTCACAGGTATGGTACTCAGAACAATGATCTACAAATGTCAACAACATGCAGATGTGAGTAGCTGTGTGCCAGGCTGAGCTTATGTTGCACCATGTCATCACAAAGGCCTCCTTTAAATTACTACAAAGTGAAACACATAACAATGATGCAAAACAAAGAGACTAAATGTGCTGAAAATGGTGTAAAAATGCTAACAATGACAGTGTCATTGAATTTAAAAAAAAAAGAACAGAACAGAACACACACACACACACACACACACACATACACCGCAGTATAAAAGTGCCAACAAGTGAAAATGTATGTGTCACACAGGCATTTAAATAATCCAAAGAACACTGGGTGACCTTTCACGCCACAGATTTTCAGAAGAAATAACAAATAACTAGAACGGTTATCAGATAAACAAAACAAAACAAAAACCAACTGAAGTTTACATCTACTGGCTTCATCTTGCTCACTTCACACCAATCTGAAAAGCTCCATCTCAACGTGTTAGTGATCAGTGAGCCACAAAGGCACCAAGTGTCTGTTTCACCAAACACGCACACACCCCACTGTTCCCCCCCCCCCCCCCCCCCCCCCCCCCCCTTGTTCCCCTCATGCTGTGGAAGACAGGCAACACAGTCAGTCAGTGACAAGACACCAACAGAACCAAACAGGCTAGGCTGGAGGACAGACACTAATCCCAATCAACTGAGCCAAGCCAAGAGTCGGTGCAGAGAAACAGAACAATAAGCGGGACTCACCGATTGAAATTCCTAGCATGGGAGGAAAAGCACAACAGCCCATTAATCAACACATCATGCATTCTTGTTGGTCTTTCTCTGGAAACAGATACAGACATGGTCCAAACCCAACCATGTACACCAACAAAGTCTTGGTCACCCACAAAAACTCATACACAATGGAGGGAGGGAGCAGTTTGAATGAACTGCCTGGGCAACATAATAAACACAGAAAGAAGGGATATTTTTACAACACATATCTGACACTGCTTACATTGATCATGAATGCTTCACTTAAATTCTTATGGCTACATAACTTTTACATGTTTCTTACTCATCTGTCGACAAGTTAGTAAGTTTCACTGACAAGGAACATCTGTATTCTCAGTTACTAACAGCTTTGTATTAGGAAATGAGGGAGGGGAGAACGGGCGGAAGGGGGAGGGTGGAAGCACAGGAAGGAGCTGAACTATTCATGAAGGTATACAATTTCCTTACATACCACACAGCAAAAGAATAAGTACAACCACGGCACATCACAACACTGTTGGCACAATAGAATCACAAGCTTGGAGATGCTGACACTCGGGGCACATTCCTAGCAGATGTCCAGAGTGATAAGAACTGGCCATAGGAGTCCATGAACAAATGGTTCGTCATTTCCGGGTTTATCTATGAAAGCTTTATTACAATATATCCTCTCTCTCCCGCTTTACCTCATTTCCTCCCTGTCTCCTCACCCAGGATATGTACAGTGTTCTTCCTTGTCCTGTCTACCACCTCCTGTGACCCAGTCACATGAAACGGACATAAACTGGTGCTATCTCCTGTTCAACATGAGAACACAGACAGACCAGACCTCTGTGTCCAATCCAGGAGGCTGACGGCTCTGTTCCTTGTTCCACCCAACCCTACAGACCAGCGGCTGTCTATCCAAAAGTGGGACATGGTGGAAGGGAGATCAGGGTGATGCAGAGAAGGATGGACAGCGTGATACAACTGAAGGGAGGGAGGGAGGGAGGGCAAGGTACATGAGGGTGCAGGAGGAAGGGAGCAGGTGTTCACCCACCTCTGCGTGGTGTTCTTCATTTTGCTGCAGGACCTCAATGCACAGCTCGGCCAGATGCATGATGTCTTCCAGCTTCTTCTTGCCCGTTATGTCTTCTCCCAGTGCTTCTGTGCACCAAGTACACCATCAAGTCCATGATGGTTGTCGCAACAGGTATGTCATTACTACAGATTACGGTCTACATCAGCAAAAAAACCAAGGCCATGCTTAATAATCACTGTTAACTTTCCACATCTTTTCATTACAGCGAAAAAAATATGCGCACTACAGAATAATAATTACTGTATACCTCTGCCCATTTACATGAAAACAACCTGTAACATTATCACCACTTTCTCCAATAGTTTCAAGTATACTAATATTGTCTTTTTTTCATGATCTGATGTTATCACTAAGAAATGTACTATTGTTTCATATAGGATCTCAAAACTGCTTTTAAAGACCACTTCAGACCAACATGTAGGCAAAAATCTGCCAAAGAGATACAAACTTTATGTATGAGCAAGCAGTCTCTCTCTCCCCATTCCTTTCAAACAGATAAGTGAAGTACTATGACAAATCAAGCCTAACTAGATTTCTTTTAAACAAAAATAAACTGCTTTTTTTTAAACAAATAAACTTTTCCTCACAATCTCAAGGCATTATCTTGTTTTTTGTCATCTCTTTTAATTACCATACCTTCCACTCTCTCTCTTTGTTCTCCTACAAAAAAAAAGGTGGGGGGGGGGGGGGGGGGGGGGGGGGGGGGGGGGGGGGGGGCGGCTGGCTCTTATTACTAACATATAACCTCTTTTTCTCAGTCCATGAATTCTGAGTCCAAGAGACAAATTTTAGCCAGATGGTATCTTCGGTAAGGGACAAATGACTTACGGACTCAACTCTTATTCAACTACTGTAAAAACTGCAGATCACACACACACACACACCACACACACACACACACACCATTTTGCCCTCCCACATCACAACAATACGTTGACAAAGGATTTTTTCCTTTTCAAAACCTTAAGTAAATTCGAACGTACATTATTGCATGTGCAAACTGCACAACACATACCAAGTCATAAACAAAACCAGAAACAGAAAAAAAAAGAAAAAAAAAAAAAAAAAAAAGATTTTCCAAGACTATTCTATACCACAACAAATGTCATAACAAAGCAACTTTACTCTTTCCAGTGGGAAATCTCAATTGAGGCAGCAAACAATCAACAGTAAGCGCAAACAATCAACAGTAAGCAACAAACAAGAAAATTGCTCCCTAATGAGACAATTACATGCAACTGACTCCAGATGAGTGCAGCTTACAGCGTCAATTTCTTTGAGTTATGGGCATGCAATTGCCTCATCAAGGGAATAAAAGTCACTCTTCTTCTCTATTCTTTTTTTCTTTTCCCCCCCCCCGGTCTCTTTTTCTGTGCCACCTCAGTGGCATCACTGGCAGCCATCTAGCTATCTCACACACACCCACACCCAGCCATGTCTTCTTCCCACCATAGTACTTGAAGTCCACAAGAGGCAAGAACCTTTCTCAGGTCACCAAGAGGCAATCTTCCTGAGGAGACACTATGCCCAGTAGCTAAGTCATCTTGATGATGTTCAGTGACGCTTGTCCTGATCCACCATATGCAGAATAACATCTGGTATGCCCTCATCTGACATAAATAATTGCTTAGTCGCATAATCAGAATGGATAAGCATCTCGCTGCAGGGGTCTACCACATCCATCCAATGACAGTTCCCATGAATGTGTCCACAGCAATGTTGACAGAAACTTGTAAAGGGCATCATGGACGTCATGAAGGGCCACAGATCTGAGACTTTTTCTTCCTTTTTGCTAATGAAGATCAATGATAATGAAGGTGGTGCCATGGAATTTGATTCTGGTCTAAATGTTATGACTTGGCTGCACTCAATGACTTCCTTCATAACATATTCCACTGTCAGCCTAGCACAAAAGAAACAGAAACGATGATTAGGGAATTTGAAGAAAACTATCAGAAACAAATCCATTAAGAGGAAGAGATTCAACTGTGTGGTTCCAGCTATCCAATTTGAGCCCACAGTCCACTCAACTGTGGGTAGCAACTGACCAAGGCCAAAAAATTCCAAAAATGTTTCTGATAGGCTCAAACCAACAACTTCTGAACTTGCAGCCAGTAACACTAATCACAAGCACTAGTGACTCTGTCTGATTTTTTTTTCATGCTGTTCCATCTTTCATCACCAATGGATGGCACTTCTACTGTGTCACTCCTTTCACCATACAAGCAAAATCTTAATCAATTTCAATGAAGAAACAGTCTGTGTCCAGTTCACATCTGGCCATCTACCAGAGGAGATTCTGTACTGCTGCTACTGGCCTAAGAATGTGACTAGTGTTGCCTGCTTTAATTAAGCCTATACATCTTTTACATGACATCACTTACTCAGCCCTTGCTAAGGCCCACAACTGCTTTGTACTTAGCTTAGAATTAAAAGCAATGCTGTCAGAGTTGTACCGGTCTGTATGTCCTTCAGACAACTATCCCCATGATCTGCCCACACCAAATTGTACCAGACTGTATGTCCTTCAGACAACTATCCCCATGATCTGCCCACACCAAATTGTACCAGTCTGTATGTCCTTCAGACAACTATCCCCATGATCTGCCCACACCAAAAATTGTACCAGACTGTATGTCCTTCAGACAACTATCCCCATGATCTGCCCACACCAAACTGTACCGGTCTGTATGTCCTTCAGACACTATCCCCATGATCTGCCCACACCAAACTGTACTGGTCTGTATGTCCTTCAGACAACTATCCCCATGATCTGCCCACACCAAATTGTACCGGTCTGTATGTCCTTCAGACAACTATCCCCATGATCTGCCCACACCAAATTGTACCGGTCTGTATGTCCTTCAGACAACTATCCCCATGATCTGCCCACACCAAATTGTACCAGACTGTATGTCCTTCAGACAACTATCCCCATGATCTGCCCACACCAAATTGTACCAGACTGTATGTCCTTCAGACAACTATCCCCATGATCTGCCCACACCAAATTGTACCAGACTGTATGTCCTTCAGACAACTATCCCCATGATCTGCCCACACCAAAGTGTTTGACACAGGCAGGCTGAGGAATACTATTGGGGAAAAGACTTGTCTCTGTAATGTTATGTCAGTTCAGACTTCCTCCAGGCTTTGGTGGACTTTGGAGGTCATGTCCCACCAGAAGATCCAGGACTGCAGTCCCCATCACTAATGATTAACTAAAGAACCACTGAACACAATACTTCTATAAGCACAAAGGTTCAACAACAGCATAAACAAAGCAATGTCACTCAGCAATCTATCAACATACATCACTTGGGAGGGATGTGAGTGCAGGTCAGATATGAACTGAAAAAACACCACCAAGGTAACAGGACCAACAAAGCTTTTTTCCCTTAACAGAAAGACCTGTGATTTTGTTTAAATATGCTGCTACTTAGTTGCTGCAACCTGAAGACACATAGGTAAGTGCGGCAGAAGTCTCCACACTGCTAAAGATCCTCTAAATACCTTTCACAAGTCTACTCGTAAAGCGAAGATCACAAAACTCAACCTCAATAATAATTACATTGCAGAAATTGCATATATGAAAAGAGTCATCACTCCCTTAATCCTGTTGACCAGACTAATTTGTGCAGTCCATTTTATTTGGGGGGTCAGATGACTACTCAAATCTCTCTATGTGATAATTCATTACTAGGATTTCTGATGTAGTTCATCTGTTTGCCAGCTAAAATTATCAGCAGGATTTTGGCAAAGACCACGTAACACTGTGACGAAAACAGGACTCAGAAAAACACAGCGAAGCTAACAGACACACACACACAAACACAATACGACAGTTGGCCTCCATCAGACAAAATTGTGTCTTGTGTCACACTACTCATGAGTTAAACCAAGCCAACACTGATGAGATAAAAAGCAGGCCCCACAGAAATGAACTGTAACACAATGGACTGGTGGTAACAGGAGAATGTAGTCAGCACATCCATGTGTTCTGACCAGAGGTCACACAACTGAAGATAATGAAAGAAAGTGACTTGTGGGCAAGGCAATGCAACGAAAGAAAAAAAAAAACAGAAGAGCTAGAAAGGATCACACTGCTTTGCACACATCAGGGTGCACTTCTGTCTACCCATTGATCACCACCAACTTTGATACCTACCACCTCCTCCTTCACAGCCACATGATGACACAAAAAAGGTACAAAATCATTCCACATATTATATACCATTCCACAAGTTCAATTTGTTCCTTCTTCTGACTCATTAACAAAATCTTCTTCAAAAATGTGAAGTGTACTGCACAAAATCACATTTGTGTTTAACATTTATACGTAAAACACTAACCAAATATTTGGCAAGAAACAGAATTCAGGGAAAATATTAAATGACATATAATGCTTACAATGCCTCTGCTTTTCAGATTCTGTTTTTTTCCATCTTGTTGGACAAATATGCAAAATTCAATTCGATAAATCAACCACAAAAAGAAAATTTCAAGCAACCTCTCCATTTTTAGGCATATTCAAAGGCAGTAAATCTGCTCTCGTACGGAAATAATGACACTTATAGTTAAGTTTTATTTTTTCATGTGTCATCAATGGCAAATTACAAGCGTATCATTCCCACCCCCCACCCTCCTCTCCTCACATTCCCACCAAATTTCAAATTCATGACAAATACAGGGGGGGGGGGGGGGGGGGGTTGCACCTAAAAACTCATGTAACACATTCTGCCTTCTGGAGGAAAGGCATCCAAACTGCTGAAACCCTGAACATTAAACAAATAACCACACACACACACACACACACACACACACACACACACACCTTGCTCCCTCAGCCCATTCGAATCCCCAGCCCCTCTATTGCAACAATGATAATGCTAACAATGAAAACTGGTTTTGCCCATCTTTTCTCCAATCCCCCCCCCCCCCCCCCCCCCCCCCCCCCCCCCCCCCCCCACTTTCCCTGTCTGCTCTTCTCACCCCCACCTATGGCATTACTTCCCTGTCAATGATGACCACACCCTCACCCCCACCTATGGCATTACTTCCCTGTCATGATGACCTCGTCACCACACCCTCACCCCCACCTATGGCATTACCTCCCTGTCAATGATGACCACACTCGTCAATGATGACCACACCCTCACCCCCACCTATAGCATTACTTTCCCTGTCAATGACACCACACCCTCACCCCCACCTATGGCATTACCTCCCTGTCAATGAGCACCACACCCTCACCCCCACCTATGGCATTACATCCCTGTCAATGAGCCACCACACCCTCACCCCCACCTATGGCATTACATCCCTGTCAATGACCACCACACCCTCACCCCCACCCTGGCTCATCCTGCCACGGTCCCAGTACAGGCAGATCAAGCAATATCAGATCCTGGTGAGGCAAATCACCACAGGAGACACTGCAATGCTGCCAAGTCACTTCAGTGATGTTCAATGACACCTGTCCAATCCAATATGTACAATTTCTCTATTTCATGGATTATTATTTTGACTGCTTCCATTCTCAAATGCATATCATTTTTGCTTGCTGACAATGAGATATTTGTTTTCATTTATTTCATCTATGATAGTTTAATGGCAGAAGAACAATGCCATGAGAATTCAGCAGTGGATGTACAATGACAAGAATGAGAATTTAATTCCCCCCCCCCGCCACCTCTTAGCTTCCTCCCTACCCTCATCCCTAAACCCCACATCCAGTTTGGTTTTCAGTGATTCAAAGTAAAAGAAAGTACAACAAACACAAACCAGAGAAAGACACATACAGAGACAGACAAGACTGACAGAGAGACACACAGTGACAGTGACAGAGACAGAGACTACTTTATTTTTCAAGTTGCTAAGCAATACTGATACTTTCCTCTCTTAAACTTTTCAAACTGGCAGCAGGTCACCTACAATTAGAACTGTTACCACTACACAAGGTAGTTAGAGTTACTAGAGGAAAGAATGCAAGTTCTCAGTCATGAACAACACAGAACCAAACATCTGTGACCATACATACATCATTCATTAGCAAAAAGTTGAGTACACACCATTTTAACAGATGACTAAATACCTCCTTCTCCCTATGTTCTTTCTTAAGGCTGTTATCCGCACCACTATATACATTTTAATGCCACAGACACACACAAACCAATGCACACACTGATATATCAATGACAAATAGTTATGTATAGATTAAGTTCATATCCACATTCATCTAAACATGCACAGTCACAAAGAGAGAGAGAGAGAGAGAGAGAGAGAGAGAGAGAGGGCGTCAGGATTCAACTTGTCTTCAAGTACAGATCAAGGTTCTGTTTCATGACCTAATATGGACTTACTAAGAGTGTGGATCAAAGTAAACCCGTGATCTAAATAGTAAACAAATGGTTACACACAGCATAATTGAAAAAAAAAAAAAAACATACACTTCTTTTCAGTTCAATCTGAAGTACACAGTGAACACAAGAGAAAGGAGTGACAAAAACTGAAGATGACCTGGAAAATCTCATCAATTAAAGACAAAAGAACATGGATAATCATGAATTTATTGCAAAGACTCAATAATAATGGCTACCACTCGACAGGTCAAGACATGGAGGATCTCCCTCCTTTGGAACATTTTGAAAAAAAAATATAGGTAAAATCACTGCAAACAGGTATATTGTACAGATAACATTTAGCTGCCCACAGTATCTCCAGCACACTGGACATCCCTTCAACAATTTTTTCTTTTTTTATTGCTGCAAGTTCTGACAGGTGGACTGGGAATAGGGGGTGGAGGTGGGTAGAATGTGTTTCTAATGCCAGAATATCTCCAAACAGCAGAGGACTTTCAGACCTGCTTTACATACACTTGCCTGCAACAATACAAGTGAAAAGCAGAAGTATGTAATGACTTAAAAAAGGTCATGCGAGTACACAATGACCATCTAATTAAATGGATGGGTGAAGAACTAGATGTTTTTCACTTGCTCAGTGTTTACAAAGACTAGCTGACTAACATGTTCAATATTTACCAGAATCAGGCTCTTTAACGTGCTTGATGTATACAAGGATTGGCTGAGTAAGTTTCAGCAATGTACTGTGTGAAACTTGAACAAGATGTAAACATATAAAAGATATCATTCATGTAGAGCGGAAATCTAGTATGAAATAATTTCCGTGCCTCAATAGGGTAGATGCTGAAGGAGCCTGATTCCTATCCTTGGCAATTCCTAATCTGCGTTAGATTACACATCTAGATCTAATGCTCAAGAACAACAATAACGACACTATGACTAGTTACCTCCATCCCATTCCCTCTGTGCACCCTCTCTTAAGGCAGAATGTACTGATGAGGAAGACAAAGTGGGAGGTAGGGTGGGACAGTTGGGGCCTACAGAAGCAAGGATAGCCACATTGTCTGTGAAAGATACATAGAGTAGTTGTCCCAAGACACTGTATTTCTTATTAACAGAAAAGTCTTGTTCTCACAGCAGTTGGTGTTCTAAGAGGGGGACTAGGGGGACTATGAAGGCATGAAGTCCTGGTGCGTGCTCCTACGTCTCCTGGACAGATGGATTAGGAAAACGTTTCAAAGTACTCCTTGGGAGGCCCCTACACCCATGGAGGGCTTGGGGGGAGGGTGATGGCCACCTTACTGAGGCTGCAATGTACCTACAAGCAGGAGAGCAAGAGGGTATATGGTCCCTAGGAGAACCCACCCTGAAAGGGCTGTGCACCCCATCCTGGGAACTAGGAAGAACCAGTTAAGAGCTGGAGAGCAGGCATGTAAGTACCTGCTGAAAATGAAGGAGCTGCCATTGCTATCAGTGCACTGGCAGGGCAAAGGTAGATGGGCTGAACACATGGGTTGATCCTGGGGAAATAAGCGAATGCCCAAGGAGTACCAAGCAAGGAAGTACACTGACCAACGTGCTGAACCGTGGGCCTCACAGCAGATATTGCACAGGATGACAATCCTAAAAATCTGCGACCTGAGTACACCAACAACCCCAACTCAACACACAAAAAAGGAAGGGGAGGGCTGAGGTATGAGGGTGCCAAAGGAGAGCCCATACAAGGATGCAGATACTCCTCTTCTCTGCGAAATCCAGAGGCAAGCCAGGTTGTCAAAACTATCCCCAACCTCTTCCCAAACTTTGCACTCCACACCGCCTTCCTGAACTATGGGACAGCATCCACATCCACAAGGGGAAGAGAAATAGTCTCCAAGGAGAGGGCAGTTTTTCCCTGAAGGGACAAAGAGGGGGCAGATTTCTCCTGAGGGGACACAACATTTCCTGGGCCTTTACGGCAGGTTTGGGTGGTGGGTATCTTCTCTGACTGGCCAGCAATCCTGATGGATTAGGTCTTGCAGACCTACATGAACCCTGACTACATGAACCCTGAGGAGCTGAAGCTCGACTCGTGGGAAAACACCTGGAATGTGTGAGTGTTCAGTCATACAGAACATAGACAAATCTTCAGACACCTTGACAAAGATTGCAGAGCACGAGGCATGTACACCAGAGAAACAAACAATGACTCCACTAACAGTACTGAGGACAGAGAGTATTGGTACCTATCTGAGATGACAGTAGAGAAGCATAGAAAGAGAACAGCACTACTGTTAATGAAGTGACAGCAGACCCACCACTGAAGATGAATTAATAATAAACCCATCAATCATACAAGAGGATGGTTCAGATGGCTGCATACTGACAGAGGTCGACTGAGCCACAGAAGAAGGCAGTGGCAGCACAGGACATGAGGGTAGAGGTGGAGTTGTTAACACTGGAAACCTATAGTATCAATGAAATGGAAGCCTTGAAGCACAATGAAAAGAATTCAGTCTGGGCTTCATCCCAGCCTGACAATTCAAATGCAAAGCATGTTTTTATGCCTGTTGAAAGATATTACCACTAGCTAAAACTAATCCACCAACAGGATCAAGAGACAGCAAAATATCAAAAAAGAAATGGCCATATGTAGTGCAAGACAGGAATTAAAGTTGGCTGCCTGAAAAGAGAGCAGTTAAGGGAACAGGAAAAGGAGGTTAGAAGCCAGAGGTACTAATGTTTTGTCCTTGGGGTTAAACCTAGATCTAATTATCCTATACTGACTTTGCAAAAAACACAGGAAATCAGCATCTACTCTGTTAAGTCATAGTAATATGCATGTAATTAACTAAATGGTTGGGCAAAGAAATAATTTTGAAATGACATGAACAAATGTGCATGAATATAAAAAAAATAATACCATCAATGTCTTACTGGAAAGTAACAGTGCATTCAAGGTCTGAAGTAATAAACAGAAAGAACTACAGGAGACAAAGACTGAAAAGTAATCAACTTGAAGAAATCAACTGTGTGGAGTTCAAGCAAAACAGAAAGAAAAAAAGAAGGTCTATCATCTCTGAACAGGGGGCAAAAAAAAAAAAAGAAGACAACTTGACAATCTAAAGAGAGATAACACGTTGTGCAGACTGCCAAACTACATCAAAAGAAACTGCGTGATCAAGTAGAACTGAGGAAAAAAAACAAAACTGCTACAGCAAAACGGAGCGTCACCTTTCTTGCGTCCTGCAGAGCACAGCAGCCAGTAGGGAACAGACAGCTCTCTTCAGTCTATCACAGCAACTTCACATGTGTCCATGGTCAAACACTACTATGTAGGCCACCATGGGTTTATCATTAGATCCTTCAAATCCGACTTCATTTTAAAATACAAGTGCTGAAATGATAGTGTTTTTAACTCCGCATCCAAGACAATCACACTACTCATCAGAGACTTATGCCATTGGCATTAAAAATCATTTGCATAATACACAATAGGACAAAATACCTTTCAAAAATATTGTTTCAGAGGATTGTAACAAACCTTGGTGACACAAACAACCAAAACAGATGTTTCAGCACCAACCTTCAATTTTGGCGTACTCTGATATTCTGGTGTAATTGACCAGAGCCGAGTTCTCCAGGCATTTCTTGATCACCTGACGGACCTCCTCAAGGGGAACTGGTGTCACAATGTCCTTCATCAGCACCTGTCAGGTAGTGTCAGAGTCAAGTTTAGTGGTCTGCACTCAGTGTAAAACAAGTCATCTGTTGAGCTGTTCACAAGACTAACTCTATAAAGACAAATCATCTGGGTTGACCAGACACAGTCATCTGGGTTGCATCAACTCTGTTTACCTCTACCTTCATATCTATTGTAAAAAAAAGGGGAAATTTATGAAAAAAAATATGCTTATCCCTTGAGTCTTACAGAAGAATGGTTAAGAGGAGTGAAGTTGTTCATGAGACAGTATGTGATGGTCTGATCATAATATTTCATAGGGTTTTTTATACTGATCTGGTGTTTTACTGAAGCTAAACAAAATGGGACAACTGCAGGTCAAACATACTACAGGAACTGGTGATGCTGTCAAAGAGATCACGGATCAAAACTACCAAAGGTATGGCACCATTAGACACACAGACACAAGATGGTGCAAAGCCAGTCACAGCATTTGGCAAGTCTAGTCTGGTCCTGTCTGCTATAGTGTTTACTCCTACAGGGCTGCTGAAGTGTTTACTCTTGCAGAAGCTATCTGCTGAGCATCTGAGATCAACAGAATACCAACAGTTCTATGCTTGGGCTTCAACACAGATCAGGTTCAGCTCTACTGATTCCATGAGACATTGGTGCTGACAGGGGAAACTTTCTTCTGTTTCACGGCCAAAAACTACTTCCAGATCACCTTATGAACTTCAGCCAACCAACTACCAGAAGAAAACATGTCATTAACTGAAATAAACTGATACTGATAACACTTGTCTGGGTCTTTTTGGGGAACAGCTATATAATTTGAGGGTAAAGTAATAAAGACTGAAACAAAAGGGGGGTCTTTTTTTCTTTTTTAAGTTCTTGTCACTTTAGAATTTTTTGAAGCACCTTCTGTTTTGTGTCACTTGAAAAAGACTCTAAGAGTTGGAACGTTGTATACTGTTTTTGTTCCCTTTTGACCCCCCTTTCATTTCAGTCTTTACTACTTTACCCTCAAATTATATAGTTGAAATAAACTGATCTTCATTATTTCTTACCCTTTCCAGCAAAGACAGTGTAGCCTTCAAGGCTCCCTCAGGTCGACCAAATGGGAAACAGTATCTGAAATACAATAAAGTATCATCAACTAGAAAACGGGCTTAAAGAATGCAATAGGCAAAAGTGTCAAAAAAAAAAAACAGAACAGACTCTACTCCTTCACTACTGTGAGGACCATCATACTTCCCATTCGCATCAAAATGGGGAGTTTATATTATACTCCCTGTTTGGCTAGTATGCTTACCATGTCAGATCATAGCATTCAACGGCAGTTAGTCAGCTCTGAAAGGCCTAATTTTTTGTGGCTCACACATCACGTGATGCCCAACCTACATCCACCAGGGAAGAAGCCGGTGTCAACTTCCTGTTCCTCATTCAATGAGGCCTATGCGCAAGGTAACCCCAAGAACCATAGCCTAGCGGGGAAGGTAGGGCGGACATTAGAATCTGACATGGTAAGTCTACTAGCCAAACAGGGAGTATAATACAAACTCCCCATTCTGGCGTCATATACTTTACCATGTCAGACCATAGCAGAATTTAAAGGAAATCGGAGGAGGGCTGAGTGCCATAATGGTTCTTGGGGTTAGCAATGGAATAGATATGGCTGTGTTAGCCACAAAAGAAGTCCCTAGAACCATTAGCCCTGGTCATGCGGACATCCCTTAAATAAAGTTTATGAAGGGATTTTCCAAACGCCAGTAGGCTGCCTCCAGGAGGTGGCACAAAGAGCCAGAGCACTGGAATGCTGCGGAAGTGGCCAGCGCCCTGACCTCATGGGCCCAGGGAGATAAGACAGGGAGATCCTTATACGCTTGGGCATAGGCCGATCTGACCGTCTTGGAAAGCTATCTAGAGACAGGGCTGGGAGGAGCGCCTGGGGCGCGAGCGTTCCCAATAGCACCGAATGGAGCTAGCCGAGAGCCTTAACGAAGAATATCGGTTGAGGAAGATGCCTATCTGGATATTGGAAGGGTGAGATGGGGGAACAGAGTTGTCTGAGCACCAGGAGGCCCATCTCACCCATTGGTAATAGTAGAGAGGCTCAGTGCTGGCTCTGTGCGAAGCCGTCGCTAATCCGTAGGTCTTGCGAGGCCCCAGCCCCAGCGGGTATGTCTAGGACGGACTGGGCTCTGTCCATCTGTGAGGGAGGGAGGGGCAGATGCTCACAATTGGGCTGGCATAGCAGCCATGTGAGCTGGCGGAGCATCTGAGCATGTCCGCATGAGTGCTCACTGGAGACGGGGAACATGGAGGCAACGGCAGGGGTGCGTGAGGGTCCTGCCCTTGCTTGGTAGTGGGAGCACGCAAGGGCAGGTCCCTCGTGGCTCGTGATCAGCGGCCGGACTATTGGAGGGAAGTCCGTCCTGCTGATCGGACAGCGCCTGAGAGGGAGGGAGACCGAGGTCGAACCAGCACAAGGCTGGGTGCCACATGCGACCATAGAGCTGGTATTGTTGGTCTGCTGTAAGCCATTGGTCCCTCTGAAGGGCATAGAGCCACTGGTCCCCACGGAGGAAAATGGGCTGTGGTGGCCATGGGGCAGAATTTCCGTGGGGGCCAGGGTAACCTGAGACCTGGGTGGGGGGGGAGGGTTGCGAGAGAGTGTGGCCTGTCGTTACCCCCCCCCCCCCCCCCCCCCCCCCCCCCGCGCTCTGGAGAGTGCACTGCCATACACCTCCCTGGTAAGATCCATAGGAGCCCCCTGTGTGATAGGGGGAGCAGTGGAGGGCATGGCAACCTGAGACCTGGGTGGGGGGGAGGGGTTGCGAGAGAGCGTGGCCTGTCGTACCCACCCACCCCCCCCTCCCCCGCGGTGCACTGCCATACACCTCACTGGTAGGATCCATAGGAGCCCCCTGTGTGATAGGGGGAGCAGCAGTGGAGGGCATAGCAACTGAGCCCCCAATCCGCCTGTGTATGGACTGGAGAGTGGCTGCGGTAACGTGGTCACCACCTGGTTGGTTCGGGCAGGTTACCCATGGTCCCGCTGGTCGATCCCCCCCTGGAGGAATGGGACCGTGGAGCTGCCCAAGTCCCTCCCCCACATCCTGCACCCCCCTAGGGGAAATGTCGACAATCGACCAAGGTGTATCGTTTGCTGGGGGTCCATGACACAGGTCTGGGCGTGGCGGTGTCTGCGGCTGATGACCCTGAGTTATGGCCAGTTTGCCAGACTGGGCATAAGTCTGCCACTGGAGTAAGAACGCTCCTCGTGCACCAGTGGTGGCTGCACTTGTGCTCAGTGGGGAGAGCGTCATGAGCCTGCATGCTCTTAGTGGGGGGAGAGCTAATGCACCAGTCTCATAGAGGCGAGTGACGGGTGGTGTTTCCGTATGCATCCCATCACCTGTGCTGGTCCGTGCCATGGCAAAATTCCCCGGGGACCAATGGTCGCGTGACGCAGTATGTTAGAGAGAGTTGTGAATTTCACCGTGCGCTGGAAGGGAAGAAGGCAAGCCAGCCGGTAAGATGGGAAATCCTGCTCTCCCTGACGGGTAAGGTGGGAAATCCTGCTCTCCCTGATGGGGAAGGTGGGAAATCCACTCTCCCCGACGGGGAAGGTGGGAAACCCTGCTCCCCCGAAGGGGAAGGTGAGAAATCCTGCTCTCCCGACGGGGAAAGTGGGAAGGTCAGAAATCCTGCTCTCTCCCCGACGGGGAAGGTGGGAAATCCTGCTCTCCCCAACGGGGAAATGAACCTTGGGCTCCTGCATGACAGGCGGGGAAACATGGGAACTATACCACCGAGGACCTTGGGGGAGAAGGCGAATTCGGGTACAAATTCTAAGGTGGGCTTTCCCTTTTGGGGGTAGCCTGCACTGGACTGCAGGGAATGTAGAAGTAAATTTAGAAATGGTGGCAGCTTGCCTTTCGCCCTTCGGATGCAGCAATCATGTGTCCGCTGGGGGGCTAGAGGAGGAGGTATCAAATTGATGGTCATGCGTCCCCTCCGCGGACCCCCCTCTACACCGGCCGTAAGTTCTTCCGTAGCAAGAACAGATTGCTCCAAGGAATCGGCACGCGGGTCCTCCGGGGCAAGGAGCAACTTCTGAACGGCGAAGTGGCTCAACCCGTTGGTGCCCTTCACCATGATGGCCTATGGTGGCAGAGCACACATGGAGCACATGACCACAAAGTGGAGACAAGTTGGTAGATCGAGATATCATAAAGAAACTTGATCTACCTTGATATACTGATAAATAAGGTACTAATAAGTGTGCACAAGTTGGTAGATCAGAGATCGTAAAGACACCTTATCTACCTTGTAATAATGATAAATAAGGTACTAACAAATGTGCCGGGGAAACCTCCGTACCGCCAAACCAGGTGCGACCTAAGGTGGACACCATGCGGTGAGGCAATATGGTGGAAACACCGACTGGCGTGGAACAATCAAAGATGGTGGACTGATTGATGGGTGAGGGTTTGATCGCCGGAAGTGACAAGCAATGGAGCATGAGAGTAAAATAAACTAACGCGCAGCAGATATACTAGGAGCGAGGCCGAATGGCGACTAGGTAGAGGAGAATTTAGGATAAGGAATGCTTGTTTCTTCTCTTTAATAGTGGATCAAGAGATCGTAAGGCGAACTCGATCGACCCTGTACTAGAAATAATGATAATAAGGTAGTAAAAGATCAAGAGATTGTAAAGAACTCGATCAACCTGTACTAGTACCAATGAAAATAAGGTGCTAATAAAGGTGGAGGGGAAACCTCCGTACCACTTAACCAGGTACGACGAACGGAGACAACCATGCGGAGGTCAACCGGCATGGCGCAATACAGATGGCGGCTTGATTGACCGGTGAGAGTTCAATCGCCCCGAAGTGAATTTACAGATATGAAGCGCGAGAGTGAAGGCAAACAGGTGGAAGAGAATGAAGTATGAGGAGGGACGCGTTCCTACAAAGAGAGGATGCGTTCCTACACTGGCGAGTAAGGGCCGAATGGGGAACAAATGGCACTGAAAAGTGAAGTCGTGAGCCAGCCACGCCATAAAGTGTGAATAAAAATTAATAAAAAATAATAAAATGCAACTGTAAGCCTCACGCGGCAATAGTAACCATGGTTTAGCGCAAACCACAACAGAAATAGTAAACTCAAGAAGGCAAGCACACAAGCAATCTTTACAAAAACAGAAGTATAGGCGAGACAGAGCAATAAAACCTGTCCTTGTTAGGCAGGAGGCCGAGGTAGAATGAGGAAAAGGAAGTTGACACCAGCTTCTCCCTGGCGGAAGTAGGGTGGGCCTCATGTGATGTCTTATCACTGTATTAGCCACAAAAAATTTGGCCTTTCAGAGCTAACCACTGCTGTTGAATGCTATGGTCTGAAAAGTATATGATGCCAAAAGTTGAATCCAGTAAGAAAACATCACTACTACTGATTCTGTGGGTGCTGTTAGTCAATTCTGAGAACACATCAATCAATGAAAAAGTAAGACAGTGATTTTGGTGTTTTTATATTTATTTAATTCCAACATTATGAAGAACATTCATGGTAAATGAGAAAGGCATCACCCAAAACCAATTTCCAGTAAGGACCTATATGTTTTTTTTCTTTTTTTTCCAAACAGCTGTTAACCCCCTTTCTGTACAACCACACTTCAACTGTGCTACAATATGAAATACTGTGGCTCTTCCTGTACTGCTCTCATGGTGACCCAGTTTCAAATTCTCCACCTATCTGTGACAGCCAGTAAGTTCACTGGAACTGTCCTGGGATGAATGAGGCGGAGGTCTATTCCATGAGGGACACTCACTCATGCTGGTTCTGTGACAGAGCCACTGGAGTCAATAGGTAGTACCTCATGTATGCTGTCTTAGTACAAGCAAGCTTCACATCTATAAAGGAACTAGGCAGCAGCACAGTGTCTTCTAAGTGGGTTGCCCTGTGACAAGCTGATATTGACGGCTCCCTGTGAACTGTCTCTCCCTTAGTCTCTCACCAGGATGCATAGAAAGGGTGTCGGGCAGATCAAAGAATGAGAGTCTCTTTCAGAATAAACTGTATTCCCACCTTCTGGTACTTCTGTGCTCATCATGTCCTCTTTCCCAGTCACATTCTATGACTGTCTTTTATTGTTTTTTGTTCATCTGTTTGTCTTTTTATCTTTCTTTTCTGTCAATGTATTTTTTCCCTTTGAGTCCTGTTCACTTGATTGTGTTCTAAAATGGCTTCACACACTTTCGTCCACATCAAACTGTAGAGTCTTTTACCATGAACTATATCCTTGCCTTTCTGAAAGTAAGTGTTTGTTATTTCATCTTTTGTGTCCTACTCTTTCACCGTCCTGTTTTTCAGCCTTAGTGGCCCATTCATGTGCCACTGCTATACAATCATTATATGTTTTGCTGTTGTCACGTCACAGTGTACATGTTGTCACCTGACCACTTGGGGCACTACCTGTCCTTACTGCCGAGCTTTTTATCAACTTGTACTTTTTTTTTAGGCCTTCAAGTACTTTTTTTTTCTGAGCTAACTGTAAGAAACTTTGTGGAAAATGAATGACTGTTGCACTTAAACACCGCCTGATTTATCTGCCAAAAGAATTTTGATGTTGAAGTTATGAACTGCACACATTATTGTTGTACACATCGTTCTCTTTTCTTCTCTTTTCATGATGTGACAGGTCTGAAAGGGCCTTGTGTAGTTAGCTGGGCTACTGAACACCTGAAACTTTTTACTGCCAGTGCGGAGGCTGAAACTGGACAGGACATTGGGGAGCCATCTGGTCTCCTCTGGAAACCATCTCCTAGAGGAATGAGGAGTGCCCATGTAGACTCTCCCTAACCCTGGGTGGATGCATTCGTGTAGAGCATGATTTGATAGGCTGGGAGATCAGTCAAGAGTCTGTGGGGCACAGGCAGAGAAACCCATCCACAAGTCTGCCTCCAACTTCAACAATGGATGCAGAAGTATCAGTGTCCAATGTTTGGGTACACAGTGATCAAACTCTCATCAGTTCTGTCAACTAGGGGTATACAAATACTCTGATGATGGTGATGTGGGCATGGACTCTATCATGCCTCAGAGGAATATGACTAAAAAAAAAAACAATGATAACGAAATAATAGTAATGTTCCCTGTGTCTGCTTTGTATTACCTGAAATGAGTGATCTGGTTTTCCAGAAGAATTCTCAAGCGTTCCTTTATTTCATCGAACTTGATACGTTCTCCTTGCAGAACAGTTCCAATGCCATCTGGTCTGTAATCAAATTACACAATTGTATAAATTAACTGAACTTATATACATATGAAGCAATAGTACATGTCTGTGTGTGTGCCAGCGTGAGGTTCAAACCATTACAAGCCCATGCATGTACACTTTTAACCACCATTCTGCCCTATTCTGTCCATCCACCAAACTCTACATAACTAACAACCTACCCTCTACCCCTCTCAACTTACCTTGTTTCCATATGGGGTATTTGAAAAAATTCAAGAGCTAAAACATGCTGTTTGAAACAGCAATGTTTGCCAAAATGCAAGAAAAACTATTAGCAGTCTTTGTTTCTGAAATCAGCACAAAGTGATATTCATCAGTCAGAACTGAAAAGGGATGCGGACTTTTTGTCAAGAAGCAAAAGCAGGAACAGGGGCATGAATTTAATGTTCAGGCAATTCAACTGAAAATATCATACAATATTAAGTCACAGAGGAGTTTTGTCACAACTTTTGTATTTTTTTTTATTATCTTTTACCAAAGTTTGGAGAAAAAAAAATACTGACAATGCTGATTATCATCTTGAAAAACTTACCATTTTCTGATATCCAAAGTCTGTCAATCTGAGTTCTGAATAGGGGGGCCAAAGTGGTACCGAAAAAAAGTCAGTTCATGGCAAATAATAAATGGTGGTAGTTGTTTCTAACGATAAACAAGTGATTTTGTCTCTTTAGAATAACAGTCTGAGAGATGCCAAATCAACAATGATCAACAAATGGACAGAACATTGTTTAAAACAAAGAAACCAAGTAAATTTTACAACCACATGGTCATCCTTAAGGTGCTGAATTGACTACCTGCTGAAATTTTAGACTATGAAACTGTACAGATGACAAACAACATCATTGTCCTTTACTTCAGATTTCATAAGATATTCTGTTTCATATTCTGTTTACCGGTATCCTATTTCTGCATCAATTAGATTTTTCTACATGGTAAATACAGACTTTCCAGCATAATACTTCAAGGATTTTCCAAAGATTTTTCTCAGTCCTTTCTTAAGTCCCCCGAAAAAAATTCCTCAAGGACTTTTAAAGGACTATCAAAGACTTGTATAAATCCTGTTCCATACTAAACATGGACAAACTGTAAGGACACACATCTTCATGCAGACAAAAAAAAAACAAAACCTACAAAGTAACTATAATGTCACAGGCTGCTAACCTGTTTCCATGGACATGGGAAGCACAGAAAGCAAAGCTGTAGTGGATGAGGGTGGGATCGATGAGGATGCCCTTTTCAGCTCGCTCCAGTAAGTCGCTGAGGTAGCACAGGTGTCGGTGGCAGCCCCTCACTCCGTATCTGGCACAGTACTCATCCAGTACAAACACCTGGCCTGGGCTGAACCATCCCTGCAAGGTCACAGAACAACACACGTTCCTTCATCATCAGCATGCAGGCAGGCAGTCCTCAACAAATTTCTTATGTATTCCTCATCAACAGCCTACTTTTACAGGACAAAAGCAGCAAGAAGAAATAATGTAGCAACTGACCTACATGCTAAACAACAGAACGCAATAAAAAAAAGCTGAATATTAAAGGCAACCAATACTATAGTTGTTGTTCTGTGTGTGTATGTGTGTGTGTGTGTGTGTGTGTGTGTGTGTGTGTGTGTGTGTGTGTGTGTGTGTGTCCGTCAGTACAACTTTGAGTTAATCTGACAATAAATGTGTGTGTGTCAGTCAGTGTGTGTGTGTGTGTGTGTGTGTGTGTGTGCACGTGTGTACGTCGCATGTGTGTGTGTGTGTGTGTGTGTGTGTGTGTGCACGTGTGTATGTGTGCGCATGTATGTGTGTGTGTGTGTGTGTGTATGTGTCTGTGTGGGGGGTGGGGGGGGGGGGGGGTATGCGCGCATGTGTGTGTGTGTGTGTGTGTGTGTGTGTGTGTGTGCGTATGTGTGTACATGTGTGCATATGTGTATTTGCATTGGGGAAAAAAACTGTGGTGGTTATGGTAACATGCCAAAGGAAAATAGGGTCTGTGATCTTTTGGTAATAATACTCCATGATGCTCAGTGTTCAGTTTAACGTCTGGATGTTTAATTTAGTTCAGCCAGTGCTCTCACCGTTGAAATTAAAAAAAAGTCTCCCCTTACCCTCCCCTAAAATCCCCCTTAATCTGAAAACTTATTTTTCAAATGGTATAATCAATGTGAAAAAAGTCTGAGCATCAAGTGGTGTATTGTTCACTTTTCCGCCCAACAGGGACCAAGACCACTTGTTCATTTGAACTCCACACTTTTTTCTTTGATACTTTTTATGTCAGCTTGGAGCATAAGCCTCAATAAACTGACATTTACTTATTTTGAAAGTATGTCTAGATTTGGTTCGCTGTTCTTGAAGGGCTCAAACGCTGGGGGTTGATGTCTATGCTGAGCTTGTTTGCCTCTATTTGCAATGTTTTGACATTTACAGCTGAACCAGTGATAATTGTTTCCAAAAAATTAAAGGGTCAGACTCAGTGCGAAAAACTTGTTTCCAAATTTTCAGTGGGTCACAAAAATATGTAGCGGGTCACACTTTATAACTACCTGTAAATGCACTCAACCCCCCCCCCCCCCCCCCCCCCCCCCCCCCCCCCCCCCACACCCACACCCACAAAATTAAAGGGTCTACTCCGTGTGAAAAACTAGTTTCCAAATTTTCAGAGGGTCACAAAAATATGTAGGGGGTCACACTTTACAACTGCCTGTAAATGTACTGAAAACCACACTCACACACACATGAGAGCGTTTCTCACTCGCTCACACACGTAAAAAACACAAAGAATTAGATAGAAATGGATAAGAGTGTTATCAACAAAGTTGATAAAAATGTTCCAGATTATGCTAAACATTATTTATTTAAATTCATGTTCCAACGTAATAATAAAGTGTAAACTAAAGTGAATAAGTGTGAACACCTAGACTATCAGGATTCTAACAGTGAAACTTGATGTGTGTGGGATGTCCTCTGTGATTATCATGACAAAATTTACACGGTACTGAAACATTTTATTATTTGACCATATTCCAGTTGCCTTGGAGTGATCATCGGGAGCCCAGTGACAAACAAGAGGCGAGTGATAAATATTCGTGGAGCGTTTCATGAAACTATGTAGGTTGGCCACTCTTGCACTGTGCGCTACATGTTTCTACGTCCATAACAGAGCCATTTTCATTGTCGGAACCGGTCGTGTTGCATAGACTGCTTGACGATTGTTCCATACTCTGGATGATCACCCACAAGCCACGGATGAACCGTAGATTTTGTTTCTGAAAAGCCGAATCACAAACAATTGTCCATGCTGTTTGTGCATGGCCCTATCATGTGATTTTGTGGTCTAATCAAAGACTTGGGGTCTAATTTGATGATTCTTGTTGGTTTTCTGCAGAGAACAGTTTTAAAGCGGAAGCTGTTCATTGATTCAGAACATTCTAAAACATTGAGGAAAGTTACGTTTTTATCGACTTCGATTGAGGCAAGACTGGACGAAAGTGTTTTTACATGACGCGCTGCTTGGAGTTGCACTGCATACAGGAGAAAATCACTGCGTTGTGGTAATGGTATATTTTAGTGACACACTGGACTGAATTCCAGTGCATCTGACAGGATTTTTATGCGTCAGACGCACATTTGTGTGTAAGAATTATCACTGTAAACCACATGTGGTGTTTTAGGCATTTGATGTTTGTTGGATTAACTGGAATACAGTCTTTTTCACATTTTATAAATATATGTCACGGTTTTTGCAAGGTTTGAACTTCACAGAACTTCCACTTTGATTCGTTTTTTGCTGATATTCCTGCATAAGGTCCCACTAAGCTTTTTCGAAGACTGAGGTGCATAGGTAAAGTGCAGCTTTCTGTAGTTTGCATTTCAAGATAACTGGAAAGTGGTCACTTCTATGCAGATTGTCATGACATCACTCACAGTCCAGGACTAGTGAGGGATCAAATATCAACAAATCTAAATCATGAAAGTGCACCTGTAGAAGAATTGTAGGTATATTTGAGATCCATCATTCATACAACACAAGTCCAGCTCTGAAAAGACATCTTAAAAAGAGAGACCTCCGGATAAAATATTCATACCACCCCAGACAGAACCGAGCCCATGAAAACTGCCCAACAGCACAAAAGGTCGTTCTTCAATCAGGCTGACCAGCTCTTGCTGACTGACAAATACAGATGGAGGTAAATGTAAATAACACACCACACTGTTACCGTTTTATGCAAAATAATTCTAACAGCTAAAGCCTGGACGGAAGTATTCAAATTAACTGAGATGAACTAAAGAGACTGTGCAGTGCATGAGTAAAGAGACTCCTCCCATTACTCCATCTGCAGCTGGTTGTGCTGGTTTTGAGAGCATGTTAAAGCTGAAAAGAGTGAGAAGCCTACGGTTCTGCATTTTAGTCTCCTGCAGAGCTGTCACAACTGGTTTTAGGTTCTGATAAAAAGTGGTAGCTCCTCCAAATTTGAATACAGACCCAGAACATTCTAACTGTTTGACTGTTTATGTAGGAACATCTTGTTTTTCAATCCATTAGTATAGTAGCCTTCAGGAGCAGATCTGACTGATGCTTAGAGCAGAATTCTATGAGGTATGACTGGCTCCTAAGCCTTTTAACTGACCTGGGATGGCCGGGACAGACCTTCAAAGCATTTCTGGATTGCAAAGGAGCTGAGTGCAGACAAAAGGTTATCTTTATCAGCATCCCCTACCACCAGCCACAAAGCTCAAAAACCTCTGTCTCTTCTAACCTTAGGATCTGAATCCAAGTCCTCATGATGACCATGAGATATACTTTTAGTTATTTTCCCAAGTTTTAGGTGTGTTGGGGGAATGATTTAAAGAAGCCATTTTGTTTGAACTGTTTCTTTTATTTCATCTATCCAGTATTATCCACCGCGCAGAGTCCAACCACAGGCCCATGGTCAAGAAATCAGTCTTGACTCCTTCCAGGTTTCAGGAGGGATACATGACAAACCGCAACCAGCTAACTCAATACTGATCACGCCCAGTTTCAAGGGTCAGAGAGCACAGCCAGTCAGCAACATGGCTATAAAGCCTAAAAGTGTTTTGAACACTAGCCTTCCATCCAAGAACTGATGCCCCTGTCAACACAGCCTCAGAGATCACTGGACAATGCAAGCTCTCCAACCATGACAAGGTTGTACCCTCTGGGGAGCACGAATATGTGCATGTGTGTACCAGAAAGAATGTGAAAAGCATGCAAACCACATTAGGCTAGGCAGAATAACAAAATTCTTTTTTAAATTGGGAAAACACAAAGAGGGAAAAAAAAAAAAAACAACTTAAAACTTCTTAGTAAACGCCTAGAGATGAAACACACCACAGTACTGCTAAAGGCTCAATACAAAGGGCAGGGACAGTGAGTGGTTGGTTAGCAATGTGACCTACCAGGCAGGTGTATGTATCCCAGGCGGTAGTCCAGAGTAGGGTCTGCAGCATCTTAAAGAGGTCAGAGTGGCTAAAGTGGCAGGGGTTGGCCAACACAAACTCGTCCAGTCCATGCTTCCTGGCCCGGTCAGCATCTGACCACATGCAGATAAGCTGTCTTAACCATGCTGCATGCTGGTTAATAGAGTTATGTACCACGGTCACACATATGTACAAAACTAAAGTTCTCTCACATTACTCATGCAGATGCACACCACATACATTAACAACACACACACACACATACACACACACACACACACGCGCGCGCGCGCGCGCGCGCGCACGCACACAGGTGCACACACGCAGACAAAACATCACACCCAACAAATGTAAAGACAAAGACATCCATGCACATTTCCTCTGAACACAATTCCAAGTTTTGGGGGGGGGGGGGTTTAACTATTCAGATGGGGTACAATTTTCAGATTTTAGGAACGATGCAACTGCAGCAGTAGATCTTAAAATTGCATGGGTGAAAGTGCACAAGTTTTGAAAAATGTCCAAGGCAGGGATGCAGGGAGTGTCCAGGCCTCTGAAATGCTGCTCAGGCAGCGCCCCTGCTGGGGTGATCAGAGAGCAAGCTCCACCTAAAGCTGGTTAAAATTTGGTACTTGAAAGGCAACCTAAGGCAAACTGAAGCATTCTAAAGCAAATAAGAGCAAATTTTAGAACATTCATTTTATCCCTAAGAAGCTGGGAAATTTCTGGAAATCTTATTTATATTAAGGATGAATTTTGACAAGATTTTATAGAGAGACATCACATGCATGTTAAACACGAGCAAATGACAGACAATCAATCTGTACAGATATACACGTAAGAAAAACGACATATTTAAACCCTCTTGCACTCGCATTCTCCAGCCTAGAACTGCTCCTAGTATTCGTATTGTTTTGAGAGAAATTTAACCTAAAACTCACCTACTGCCTTTGAAAGGTTGTAGTGGACAAAGTTTCCACTGCAGCGCTGTCAAATTTAGTATGCAAAATTCTGATACATCTTATTTCATAATGCAGAGATGTCACATGTTTGGATCGCATGTTGGTGTCACTGTCACCCTGTTTGTCATAAAACAATGGGACATCAAACGTTGACAATGTTACTATGATACACCAGACAGACAATAACATTGTCGGTATGCATTTGTTAGTATAAATCATCAAAGGGTGGCCTACCTCAACTTATAAACAGCAGTCCTGGTTCAGTAAATCCAGTTTGGGGTGTCACAAAGTGTCACATGATAGTCACATACTCAAGCATGCGGCCAGGTAACTTTACTGTTTTTGTTTTTTATCCTAAAAGGTGTGTTTGTCACTACTTAACGATTTTTAACACTGGAATATATACAGTCATAGAAAGAAGTAAACTCCATTATTTATACTCTAATGTGGTGTCTGGTCACACACAGCAGGAAGGTGAGTGTCACATTGTCACATGTCACCAATATGGTAAACACTACTCTTGATCCATGGTCTCTACCATATTTGCCGCATGGCAGAAACCGTGGTTTTGACATCACCCAACTGATCCATGGCTCGCTAAACCGAAGATCTGTCGACCAGTAGCACCAGAGTCTTGGCAGACGTTAGATTCCATCATGACGAGCACAGCTATGTATGCGCGCATCTCAGCAGGTGTCATATCCTGCCAAAGTGGGTCAAGTTGCCCCCGCTTTTTGTCATCTGCTGCCTGGCTTACAGGTTCGTCTGGTCAGCAGCTGTAGTAAAAAAACAACTGCGGCAGGAAGAGAAAAAAAAATAATCCAGAGGTGTAGCTGTGTCTGGCAAATCATGATCTGGCCCAGTCTCCTCCTCAAAAAGCTGAACTACAGGTGCGAAGTGGCCGGTCGCCACGTGGTCACAAACACAAAGGCACATCATCATCTTCATCACTTCTTCACCTTCTTCTTCCTCTCAAAACATCCACATCACTTTCACTGAACTCCTCTCTTTCATATCTTTCTACTTCTTGTAGTATTTCATCCAACTCCTCTTTATATAATCCTAAAAATCGCCATTAGTAGAAGCGCTAGCAGACGCCATTTTCAGAAACAAGGCGATGCCGTCTGCAGCAATGGAAAGCGGTCAGTTCACGACCCTAGTCTTTGTGAATGAATCGTTTCCCACACCCCATACTACTGCTAAGATTTCATTGGACGCCTCTCAGGGATGCACGTTTATTTTTGGCCAGTCTTGACTTAAAACAAGGTCGCAGTGTGTGAGGGAAAGTAACGCGGCACGTACGGCCGGTTGCGGCTGGAACAAAGAGCAGGGGAGACAAACACAGCGCCGGATATGGGCGAAACGAATGCAAGAGGGTTAAACAAAATACATAAAAATTCTGAGACTTGAGACAGACAGACAGAGAGAGAGAGAGAGAGAGAGAGAGAGAGACGAATATAATATAAATATTTTTACTGAAGGTAGAGAGAGTCTCCAACACATATATGGATGGAGAGTTATAAGAAAAAATCCAAACAATATTAGCAACATGCTGTTGATCAGAAAGAGTTTGATCCAGCGTCATACCAAGTTTACGAACAGAAGAAAGACTGATCAATGATTTAATGAAGTCAACTGGAAAGTGAATTCTGTCTTTGTACAGTTTCAGTTTGTTGTCTGTCATCCAGTTTTTGAGATCAGATACACAGGACTGTGTGCCTCCAATCACTGCCAAAAGATTAGAAAGAGGTCCAGAAATGTAAAGCTGGCTGTCTGTCTTCATATAATGGAGAAAGGATCTGTGATGGGGAAGGGAATGCTGATGAACAACAGCTGAGACAGTGTAAATGTACCAAATGAAAAGGGCATGCCCCAGCACTGAGCCCTGTGGCACGCTGTACAGTAATGCTAGAAGTAGAAACATTGACAGAATTACTTGATGATGGTTGGTGAAGACAGTGTAAATGTACCAAATGAAAAGAGCATGCCCCAGCACTGAGCCCTGTGGCACGCTGTACAGTAATGCTAGAAGTAGAAACATTGACAGAATTAACTTGATGATGGTTGGTGAAGACAGTGTAAATGTACCAAATGAAAAGGCATGCCCCAGCACTGAGCCCTGTGGCACGCTGTACAGTAATGCTAGAAGTAGAAACATTGACAGAATTAACTTGATGATGGTTGGTGAAGACAGTGTAAATGTACCAAATGAAAAGGGCATGCCCCAGCACTGAGCCTTGTGGCACCTGTGCAGTAATGGAGTTAGGCTAGAAGTAGAAACATTGACAGAATTAACTTGATGATGGCTGGTGATGTAGGAGTGAAACCAGTTGAGGACTGTATCATAAGAGACCAAAATATTTCTTTATTAAATGAAACAAAAAACAAATGTTAATTTCTTGCCATTTCTCCCCTTAACAAACTTCCTGCTTCTCCCTCAGACAAATACACACACGCACACGTGCGCTCGCGCGCGCGCACACACACACACACACACACACACACACACACACATGCACAGCACAGCACAGCTTCCCTATCATAATTTCATGCCGGCTGTTACCTCCCAAAACCCATCAGTTTGGCGTCATATACTGTACCATGTCAGACCATAGCATTCAACGGCAGTTAGTTAGCTCTGCCAGGCTGAATTTTTCTGGCTAATGCAGTGATAGACAGTCATGTGACGCCCATCCTACTTCCGCCATAGGAAGAAAGCTGGTCCGCTTCCTGTTCCTCATTCATCTTCGGCCTGCAGCCTAAGCAAGATAAGTCTTGTGCTCTGTCTCGCCTATACTTCTACTTTGTGTAAAGATTGCTTGTGTGTTTGCTTCTTTACTTGTTCAGTTGTGGCTTGTGCTAAACCCTGGATACTACTGCCGTGTGAAGGCGTGTTTTTATTTTATTTTCACGCTCCTCGTGATTGCTCTCGCAACTTTGTTTTTTCAGTTCCATTTTCTCAAATTCGGTACTTACACTCCGGTGTAGGAACCATCCCCTCCTGGTGGGAACACATCCACGGCTCATTCTTCTCTTTTACCAGTTTCCCTTCCTTCTCCTTCTCCGCCCGTTAGTTTATTTGCTCTCGCATTCCCCTGGTAAATTCACTCTGGCTATCTACTCTCACCAGTCATTCAGGCCGCCATCTTGTTTCACTCCAAGCTGGTCGTCCATTCCCCCATCTTGCTTCACTTCATGGTCATCCACGTACGTTGTACCTGGGTTTAGTGGGACGGAGGTTTCCCCTCCACTGTTATTAGCTCCTTATTCTTATTGTACTAGTACAGGTTGATCGAGTTTTCTCACGATCTCTCAATTTATCACTATGTATTATTATTGTTACTAGTACAGGTCGTCGAGTTTTCCGTAGTATAAGGTCGGTCAAGTTTCTCTACGATCTCTCGATCGACCAACTTGTTTCCACTTTGTGGTCGTGTGCTCCGTGTCTCTGCTCTGCCACCGTAGGCCAACATGGTGAAGGGCACCGACGGGTTGAGCCACTTCGCCGTTCAGAAGTCACTCCTGCCCTGGAAGACCCATGTACCAATTCCTTGGAGCATCTGTTCTCGCTATGGAAGAACGTACAGCCGGGTAGAGGGGGTTCATGGAGGGGATGCGCGACCATCCGTTTGATACCTCCCCTACCCGACCAGCGGACAACAGTCACTGCGTCCGCAGGCCAAAAGGCAAGCTGCCACCATTTCCAAATGCCTTTCCTTTAATATTCCCAGGAAATCCAAAGGCAAGGCTCCCGTAAAAGGGAAAGCCTGTTTTATGAATTCTTACCCAAATTCTCCCTCTCCCCCTACTTTACCTGCCAGCTTGCCTTCTTCCCTTCCCTTCCGACACACAGTGAGACCTCTTACTATCATGCTGAGTTACATGACCTTCAGCCCCCAGGGAATTTTGCCAAGGGCGTGGACCAGCACGGGAGACGGGATGCGCCCGGAATCACCACTCGTCACTTGCCTATATGAGCCCCATGCCATTAGCCTTTCCCCCACTAACAGCAAGCAGACTCATGTCGCTCTCCCCCACCACCATGCACAAGTGCAGCCACCACTGGTGCACAAGCAGCGTCCGTACTCCAGTGGCAGACTTGTGGTCAGTCCCTGGGACCCCCAAACTGGTCATAACTCCGGGTCTCAGCCGCAGGCTTCGCTACGCCCGGACCTGTACCGCTCAGACCCCTGGAGGTCGACCCATCCCGACCGCCTGTTGAACTTTCCCCTCGGGGTACAGGACGTTGGGAAGCGGACTTATTCTGCGCCCCACTTGAGCAACGTTCGCGGTCCCGTTCCTCCTGGGGGAGGATCGACCAGCAGGACCATGGGTAACTTGCACAATCACACTCAGGTGGTGACCATGTCACCGCAGCCATTCCAATCCCCGCACAGGCATCTAGGGGGCTCGGTTGCCATGTCCTCCACTGCCCCCTGTTACACATGGGGCCTCCATGGATCCCACCAGGGTGGTGTATGAGGCTGTGCACTCTCCAGGGTGGGGGTGGGAGGGTACGACAGGCCCCCCCCCCCCCCCCCCCCAGCAATCTCGCCCAAGAATCGTCGCACCTCAGATCCTTACCTCTATTTGGGAGTCTCCGGCAACCCTAGCCAGGGGTGCACAGCCGTTCCTCCCCAGCAGAATTTTCAGTTTGGCCAGCAGGCATGGCCCCCGGAGGTGACTGGAGGACTCACCTACGAGGGAACTGGAACAGGGAAAACTCACACCGCTACCCCCCTATCCCGCCCACTCGCCTCCCTCCCACCCCGGCCCCTCTGGTGGACAGCCTCTCCCGGCATGGGCCTCAGCCCATGAATAGTGGCAATTTTACAGGAGGGGTTCCGCCTGCCTTGGCCCACGAACGCCCCCCTCTGATGCGTTCTCCCCCTCCCTCCCCCAGCGATCCCTCCCCAGGCCAAGCAGAGGCACTTCGCCTGGAAGTCAAAGAACTCCTCCAAGAAGGGGCCATCACAGAGATCTCCCATCCCAACCCGGGGTTTACTCCCACCTTTTTGTCATCCCCAAACCCTCAGGATGGACGCCCATCCTCGACCTCTCTCTCCCCTCAACAAGTTCCTCAGAGCCACCAAATTCAAGATGGACACTCTGACTCACATCAGAGATTCCATCACCATAAGTTTGGGCTACCTTGATAGATCTGAAGGACGCTTACTTTCAGATCCTCATACACCCATCCCACAGACAATACATACCTACGGTTCCTCTGTCAGGGTCGGGTGTTCCAGTTCAAGGCGCTCCCCTTCGGCCTCTCCCTGACACCCTTCCTCTTCACGAAGGTGGTCAAGGAGATGGCCTCCCTGGCCAGACAGGAGGACATTCGCCTCCTGATGTACCTGGACGACTGGCTCGTCCTGGCTCCCTCCGGGCCCAGTGCCAATCCCACACCAACCATCTTCTGCGCCTCTGTTCCATTTTAGGTTTTGTCACAAACCCAATAAGTGCGAACTCAACCCCAGTCAGCAGTTCTCCTGTCTGGGCATGAGTTTCGGCACAATCTCCATGCAGGTCTCCCCGACCCAGAGAGGTCCGCCCGCATAGTGGACCTCATCTCCTGCTTCCACCGATCCTCCCACACCACGGCCAGAACCCTTTCCTCCCTCCTGGGGATGATGGAGTTCCTCTCATCCCTCATCCCCTAGGCCGGGTCCCCAAGCGCCAACTCCATAGGGAGTTCTGTCATCATTGGTCTCAGACCTCCGACCGCTGGGATCAGACCATTCCCCTCAGGCCTTGGTTCCAATGGGCTACAAAAGAGTGGCTCAACCCTGCCACTCTCACCCCCGGGGTTCCCATCTCCCTCCCAACCCAGCCCCTAGAACTCTACACAGACGCCTCCAACTCGGGCTGGGGCGCCCACTTCGGGAGTGTGGGACGCACAGACTGCTTGTCTCCACATCAAGATCAGGCTTGCCCTCCTCCGCTTCCAACCCCAGGCCTTGCACCGACATGTTCTCCTGCTCATGGACAACACTTCGGTGGCTTTCTATGTCAACAGGGGGGGGGCTCACTCCCTCAGCCTCTCCCTCAAGACAGAGGCCCTCCTCCGTTGGTGCCACACACAGGGAATCACCTTCCGTGCGAGACACATAGCAGCGACCCGCAATATCCTGGCAGACTCCCTCAGCAGGTCCAGGTCCCTCCTTCACATGGAATGGACCTCAGCAGGCTAACCCTAACCTCGGTGTGGGACATGCTCAGACAGCTGGCTCGGGTCGCCACCACTCCAACCACAGATGCTCCGCCTTCACGCCTGGCTACTGTGTCAGCCCAACTGCGAGCATCTGCCCCTCCCTCGCAGACGGATAGATCCCAGTCCATCCTAGACATACTCCGGGGGCTGGGGACCTCGCAAGACCTATGGGATTTAGCTATGGCCTCGCGCATGACCAGCACTGAGGCCCTCTACGATTACCTACGGGAGAGATGGGTCTCCTGGTGCTCAGACAACTCTGTTCCCCACAATCGCCCTTCCAATATCCAGACTGGCAAACTTCCTATCTCACCCACCCTCTTCGCTTAGGCTCTCTGCTGCAAGCTCCATTTGGGGCTACAGGTCAGCCATCTGCACCACTATTCGCCAACTCGGCAGACCCTCCTTTGAGAATGACTTCCTTCTCAGAGAGATCTCTGGGGGGGGTGGCTCTATGCGAGTCCCAGTCCCTAGGCGCATACCCCTTTGGGACCTCTTCATTGTCCTTGATGCTCTCAGAAAACCCCCTTTCGAGCTTACTGCCCACCTTCCCTTTGACCTTCTTTCTCTCAAGACCACATTTCTCCTTGCCCTGGCTTCGGCCAGAAGGCAAAGCAAGATTCATGCCCTCAGCAGGGACCCCAGAGACATTGCCTTCCAAAGGGACGGCTCTCTCTCTCCCTAAACTTTCCTCCCGAATTCTTAGCTAAGAATCAGGAACCAGGCACGACCTCTCCCTCCCTCATCATCCGCTCACTGGCGGATATCTAAGAAAGAGGGGAAAGCAGGGGGGACATGGACCTGTGCCCTTCTAGGTGTCTGAGATACTACTGGGCTGCTCACGCCCCAGGCGCTCCTCCCAGAGACGTCTCCTCTCCTCATTTCTATCAACCCCAATAACAATAAAGACATCTCGGCTGGCACTATCTCAAGGTGGCTTTCCAAGACGGTCAGTTCTGCCTAAGCCCAGGCGTACAAGGATCTCCCTATTTTATCTCTCCCAGGCTCATGAGGTCAGAGTGCTGGCCACTTCCACAGCGTTCCAGCACTCTGTCCCCTTGCGCCATCTACTGGAGGCAGCCTACTGGCGTTCAGAAAATCCCTTCATAAACTTTTGTTTAAGGGATATCCGCATGACCAGGGCTGATGGTTCTCAAAGGATCTCTTTTGTGGTTGTTAATGCAGCTATATCGGTTCCGCCCTCTAACCCCAAGAACCATTAGGGCACTCAGCCCTCCTCCGATTCCTTTAAATTCTGCTATGGTCTGACATGGTACAGTATATGACGCCAAAAATAGGGAGTTTTTATTATACTCCCTGTTTGGCTAGTATACTTACCATGTCAGACCATAGTGCCAAGGTTCTCGGGGTAACCTTGCGTGCAGGCCTCGCTGAATCAGGAACAGGAAGCGGACACCGGCTTTCTTCCTATAGCGGAAGTAGGGTGGGCATCATGTGACTGTCTTATCACTGCACTGGCCACAAAAATTCGGCCTGGCAGAGCTGACTGCCGCTGAATGCTATGGTCTGACATGGTAAGTATACTAGCCAAACAGGGAGTATAATACAAACTCCCATTTTGGTCAGGTGCCTCTCAGAACCTGGACCTTAAAAACAGTCATCCCTAACTTTCGAATAGCATGAATATCGATTAGGGAAGGGAGCATACTTGGTTGTCGCTACCCTCTGAGTGACTGACGAATTTTCAAAAAGCAATCGCCAGGGGGGGGGGGGGGGGGGGGGGGGGTAAGGGAGGGGAAGGGGTGGAGCACAAAATGAGCAAAAGAGCTCAAAAACAATGTGAAACAAGTTACAGATGAACTCTTCATTCTGAAGATGTTGATTATGACCCTGGAAAGGATGAAACAGCCTCTGGAAGTGAATCTTCATCAATCTCCACTTTATTTGCAATCAAGGGTGTGTTTACCATGATTTTGTTTTGTCTCTTTGGTTGTGCATGTGGGTAAAAAAAAAAAAAACACACACACATACAAAATCTCTCTCTCTCTCTCTCTTTGTTTTCCATAAACTCTCAACCAAGGCAAAATCAATAAAAATTGCCTGAAATTTATACATAACACATTACACTTGTTTTGTGAACATGTATAAAAAAAACTTCAGAAAGTTTCATCACCTTGTCTTTGAGATATAAGTGTACATTTCACTGTTTGCTCTTAAACACTACCTGGCTGGGAGTGCAATTTTCTAATAAAATAGTCAGGAAACAAACGGTTAGGAGTAGAAAAGCCAAAGCACTGGCTGCACATGAAAAAAACAACTGTTTCAATATCCGGGTTATTTCAGCTAATCAGCCACACAGGACCCTTACAGAGCTGTCATCACACAGCCACACCCTCAAAAACAAAAGAAAAGCAGCCACTCACCTCCCTGCATGCGAGAGATCTGAGTGTTGCTGATTTTGTTGGTCTGCTGAACGGGAGGGGTGGGTTTGTGAGTCTGGCCAGTGTGGCACGGTACACTGCCTGTACCCACAGTGTGCGCTCAGACTCATCTTCTGTTGCAAAGGTCAGCGTGTCCCCTTCCTTCACCAGATTGAAGAAATACTTGCCTCCTTCATATTCTGTTTCCATCAAAAACCAACACAAAAACCTGAGGTATATTTTGACTTTTTTTTTTTTGGCAACAGAAAATGGATCAGAAAAAAAAAATCAACTGCAACAGAAACAGAAATCATATTAATCCTAAATCACTAAATTCATTAATTTTCCAATTCTAACTAAACACTGTACAGTCAAATTTATTTCACAAATAGAACTGTGTGCAATTCGTTAGAGCTTTTTTCACCCTAAAATCAAAGTTCGACTTATCCATACATCAAAATCTACAAATCTGGACTACACACAATGCTGCCAGAATGCAACCTGTGACAGGGCAAAGTACGGTGTAGCTACGCCTGAGAAGGCTAGAACAAGCAGCATGGGAAAGGCACACTGTGGGCACAGGGGAAAGGAAACAAAAAAACAAGCAAACAAACCCTGAAAAATATTACAAACAAAGGCTTTCCCAGTGCCAGGGAAATCTAATGATTTGGGGGTAATAATTAAACAAAAAATTCTATCTCAGAAAACCACAAAAGATATAAAAATGAAATATATATGATTTTTGAAGGAAATTGAATGGAGATTTTGAATCTGGGCTTCTTTGTTTTAATTTTGATCATAAAAAAATATTTTAGGATTTAGATTTGGATAGATTTTTTTGCACGATCAAAAACATATGTATTTACCACTACAGCTTCACATCCAAAAAAGAACACAAGCAAAAAAAAAGTTGAAAATAAAGTTGATATTGTCACACTACACCTGTAAATGAAAGTAGAACAGTCTAGAAGTCTATCAAGACGCTCACACCTCATGCAGACAGGTCATTCCACGACCACGCCCCCCTCCCCCCCCCACCACGCCCCTTGCTGGACTTCAACCCTCTCTTTCACTCCTCCTCTTCCCCTACCGTTCCTGCTGCCCGTGTCACGCTGCGAGCAGGCCGCGCTCCCCTCTCGCGCTGACTAACACATCGCTGGCCACTCGCACACAGTGCAGAGTACACACTAGGCTGGCTCGTTCGACGCTGGTAACCAGTCAGCTGAACACACTCTTGAGATCGCACAGCACGACTCAATAACTGACGAATGGTCGGCAATTCCATCACTATCATCATCTCACCTTCATGCTGAGTGAGTGAGTCATTGAATAAAAGATTATTATCTTTGTCAAAAAAGATTAGCAGAGCCTGCTCAGCTGTGTAAGTACGCTGATTTGGTCGCTACACTTGTCGAAGGTTGCGCCGCCATCTTTGCAAGCGAGACAAAGCGCTGGCTCGTCATCCAGTCAGTGATGAGAATAAATGGTCTTTCCCCTCACGTGTGGTCATTTGCATATCATTTTAATACTGCAGACATATAAGGCTTACTAAGCACACTCTATTTCAGTCCTTTGTTAGGAATAGTAACGAATGAAAATTCAAGAAAAATGCATGACGCATATAGTAATCCACAGTGTACCTTCCAGCTGCATCATCTCTGTAGGGTCAGGCTTCTTCTCTCGATATGAACACATGGCAAAGGTGTACTGAGACACCTGCAACAGCACGCAACAGTCTCAATGGAGAACCATAACTGGAAAATGTGAAAACATTGCAAGTATAACAGTTCAAAAGCTCCCATCATGGCCAATAACTGTACTAAAAGTGATCAAAACAGGAAGCCAGAGACAAATATAAGTGTGCTTTGAATTCTTTCTTTGTCTTGTTGTGATCCTAATCTTTCACTTATCTTGAATTTCTATAGGTTCAGAATCTCACTGTGGCCAATGACTGCCAAACATAGTCATTGTGGTGCTGTGGTCAGTGCTGTGAGACAGAGTGAGAGGTACATCGGCCACCATGGTGAAGTGGTTAGCATTGCAGATTGCGGCCTGGAGGTCATGGGTTCGATTTCCATCAGAGAACCATTATTTGTGGGCTTTTTCTGCCCTGACTGGATCCTAACCAGAACTGAGTTTGCTATGGGCCTAACTGGGAAGACTGGAACCACACAGTTGAGTTACCAAAGAGATACCAACAAAATACACAGCCACTTTTCATACCTGAACTAGTACAAAGTATCTTTTCTTCCACTTTTTCCACACTGCTTTTCCTTCTGCGTACAAGTACCTGGAACAAGCAACAACAACAACAAAAATTACTACTAACTCAAAAAGCCTGAAACTTAAAGATGAAGAAAGTACAGGGGAGGCAAGGAACAGAACGGATGATAAATGATACAAAGCAGTATTTTTTGCGTACCACAATGTGAACATAAAGGTTTTGATTTTACATGTATATAAACTGACAAATCAAACAGCCAAATCTGTCCCTATGTTTCTCTCAAAAAACTTTCCTTTCATGAGCAAAAGGAACAAACTGCAGCGTTACCGAAACGCGACGAAAAAGCAGAAAGAGTACATAAAACAAAGTGTGAAGTAACGCACTTTAATGAACGACACAAAACAAGACAAGTTTCCTTTCATGAAACTTTAAACTACTGTTCCACCCTATACTGCCTTTCCACCAACTCCAGTTAACAGTTGATCTACCCTCTTCCGCCCCTTTCAACTGATCTTACATTTCGATTCCATATGAGGAACAGGAACCTCTGAGAGTTAAGACAAGTGTGTTTGAGGACAGCACTGTTTGCCTGAACTGGCAATATGGTGGATCTGCTCAAAAAAACAAACACAAAAGTATTTTTCACCTTGTGTCTTGAGTGGCAATGATTTCCAGTGAAAGATAACATCAAAACTCCACTGTGGGCAATTTCAGCAGTCCAAGCACATCTGAACTGATAATGACAGCTCAGAAAGCTGTGTAGACTATACATGTCCCTTTGCACATGCTTACAACTTCAGTGGCAGGTATTGGAGGACCAGTTCAATTTCATAATTACAGATGGATTCTGCTTCTACTGGGATGGGGCAAGGACCACAATGATCAATAAACAGAACTGAAATTTAAAGAGAAAAAAAAAACACACAGTCACAGCAAACTGTATCTATAGCATCAACTTCATGCAAAATTTTGAACGGTTTAGTTGCTTTTGTTTTAATTAAGTGGTACTGATTTACAGAGCAAAAAAAAAAAAGACTTCAACACTTCTTAAACACACTTCGAGATGACGCAGATAGTTTCAGAAATGTTACACAAAAATGTGATGGTTAAAAGACTGAACAGACACAGGTGATGCCTCACAAGCATTATTCTCAGATACTTGCCCACAGTGTTTCATGTTTTGTGGCTTGTCCATCCTGACGGCAATCTTGATGCGCAAGTCATCTGGGAAGTTCCGTGCTTTGATCATGGGGTACCACTCAGGTGTGCGACTGCTGTTTGCTGTGGGATGAATGACTACTTTGCCCAACTCTTTGTCCTCTAAGCTGAGCATTCCAGAACTCTCTGTGTACAACTGACTTGACACTGGGCAGGGGTGAGAGGTGTTGAAGTCACTTGTGTGTCCCACCTGAGAAAGGAATTCTGTCCTTCAATCCACCTTTGTCCACGAGATGAAAATTATACGATACATAGCAGCAAAACTTCCATGGCAAAAAAATCCTGGTAAGGGTTAAGATTGAAGGATACTGGGATGACCTTGCATCATTTCTGCTCTCCCATATGCTTAGTATCTTTTGGCTGATTCTAACTTGTAGAATTTCACAAAGCATATATCTACATTTAGCTCTAGCACCTGTGCTGCCATATACATTAGGCTGCATAATCAAACTAAATGATTTAACAACTGAAACTTCGAGAATTTGATCTCTTTATTTGGCAAGTATATTTACCATGTCAAATGATGCAAGCTATGACAACAGATTTCCTCTGCAGGCCTAAACTGTTGCAGTTAACACAGGACTAAGACATAAGGTTCATCGTCTGTCTGCTAGTTAATCAGCATTCTTCCCTCCCTTTAATGCTGAAAATGCTAAACTGGTACCTAACCCTTCATTCCTGTTGCATCATAATGACTCAATGAGAACCACAGCAATATTGGGAGGAAGGACAAGTGGGTATAAGAGTTTGACGGCAAGTATACAAGCTGAACAAGGAGTACAATCAAACTCCCCATTTTGACACCACTTACCTTACCTACTATTCATGTCATTCTGATGCACAATTCAAAATAAGTGGGCATTCCTACTGGTTTCATGTGGGTCTTTGTGACCAAAATTGCATGCTAGCCACTTCAAAGGAAATCCCCCATGTAACTACCCCATCTGGGTAGTGGGAGATGAAAGAATTCTCAGAATGCCATGAAACTGCTTTGAAAACCTAACTGATGCGCAATGAACCAACACCTGAAGCATTTTTCTGTTGGTGGCTTTTAAATATGTGTGTGTGTGTGTGTGTGTGTGTGTGTGTGTGTGTGTGTGTGCTCTTTAGCATAGCACTTCATGATAAAATGTAGCAGGGTGACACTGACAACATTTAGCATAGCACTTCATGACAAAATGTAGCAGGTGACACTGACAACATTATAGCATGCTATGCCAAAAGTAAAGCATTTGGCAACTCTGACATTACCTTTCATTAATTTTTCTGGACTGTTTAGCTTTCAATATGTGTATCTATCCCATACTCTAGCAACTATTGCAGTATTTTCCACTTCCAACCTTCAACTTAGCCTTCAGTGAAAGACATTTCTCACTATCCGTGCACACATTTTTCACCATCTCAACAAAATTAGATCTGTTATTAAACACTGACAACAAGCAAGAAGTTGATAACATACACACACACTCATTCTCTCTTTGTTGCACTCATATCTAGTTCTACACACAAATTTCATTTCTTACGCTGGTTTGGAGGCCTCAGCTTGGTCTGTTTGGAGTTTCTCCCCACCTTCAACTTCCATAGTACAATACACGATCTTGTTGGGTGCCAAGGACTTCAGACCCTTCACTTCTATTACATGGACCTGAGACAAACCGCACTCACCTCAGGTACAAAATCCAAGTAAGCGCAATTCATACTTTACTTATTTCACTGTATGTGACGTAAAGGTTACCTACAACTTTGGCTTAGATACAACTTATTTTCAAAGAGAACTCTATTCATATCTTAATGTTGGACACCTGCCCCCCTCGACCAACTACGAAGATATCACATAAATGGTGTCTATTCAAAATATCTACACAGAAACCTGTACTAGCTTACTATGCTTGACCACAATTTCTTTCTCAATGAACTTCATAGTTCATAAAAATAAAAGAACCTTCTGTGAATGATTTATTAAGTCTCATATGAAGAGAAATTTGATCTTTACTTCTGTTGAAGTTATGAACAATATGCGCATCAAACATTTTCTAAATGTTTCAAAGGTGGAATGTGGAGAAAATATACTTCAACAACCAATAACATATATTCAAACTATATCACTCAAATTACTGAAAAGGCAAACAAATTCTGACCGAAAACTAGTGGCCTTTTTCTGTTCACATGCAAACAAAAATATTAAAGGATATAATTCTGTTACCTCCAGGGAGAAGGAGAGCACCACATCCATTTTGGACAGGCCTGGTTCTCCATCTACATCATTCATGTCCAGTTTTGACAAGGTGGATGTGTGTGGCCCCCTGCAACAAATTGTCATTTCATGTGAAATGAAAAATCATGATGAGATAAATCTCTCACAGTTCCTACAAAGTGCCACATGTGTAACAAAAACACTGAATAACACAGAAGCACAAAAATGCCTCACTGTCAAAAAAGGATTATTCTTGAAGTACACTTCTCTGTTTTCAGCAGCTTCTACTGAGATGTTTTGTTTCAACATCTTAACTACCATCCTGCCCTTTACCACCCATCTACTATTACCTGTTAACTGTCAGTCTGTCTGCTTAAACCTGCCATTACTGGTTCAGAGCCATTCTGTCCACGGTTCTGCTATACCTGCCATTACCAGTTCAGAGCCAATTTGTCCACGGTTCTGCTATACCTGCCATTACCAGTTCAGAGCCAATCTGTCCAAGGTTCCGCTGCTATTACCAGTAATCAACCAATCTCTCCATCCATCTGCCATTACCAGTAATCTACAAATCTGTCCTGCTCCACCTCTAAAAGGCAACCTTCCATTTTTGTCCCCATACTGCTATTTGGTAAGTTTTGGCATTAATCAGTTCATTTTGAGGACATTGAAAGTTACCATAGATTTGCATAGAGCTACAGTTCAACTCTAAAATGTTAGAAACAAAATATTTTCTCAGCATCTGTAAAGTGCAGCACTGAACATTAAAGATAGGTCACTGTCCATTCAGCACGACTGTGGACTATTTCAGCACTCTACCGTTCAGAAGCTGCTGAACTGACTATGACCATTCTGAGTTACGCAGACTGTATATGAGAGAGTGTGCCTTTATACAAAACTTCTGTGGCAAAGTGTGAGATGACTAAGATGAGGGGGGTTGGCTTCAAGATATGGACTGATTCTGGATTTTCAGAATGATGGCGAGTGACCACAACAGCCTAATAGAAACGTCAACAGCTCAAGAACTGACAAGCACAACAAACAACATGAAGTACTCCTTGGAGCAGGCAACATGAATGATTCTGTCTTTAAGATGGGTTTCAATGGTCTCCATAAGCTGCTAGACAAGGATTTTACATGTTCTTATCTATTTTCCTGATGTTTCGTTCCCATTTTCTTTCTTCCCCTGTCTCCCCTGCCCTACTTTTCCCTCTTTTTTCTCCCCTTTAATTTTTTAATCTTTTTTTAACAGTACCAACTGTCAACACTACAGTTCAAGTTCCTTTGGTGCTGTAAAAAAAAAAAAAATCATAGCTGCACAAATATTACATGCCAAAATGAAATATTATAAGGGTTAAATTACTTGTCTTTTGTGTGAACATCCACAGGGGAAGTAACACTGGTTACACGACTTCAGAAATCATCAATTATTGCATCTACTGCAACTTCTGTGTGTGTGTGTGTGTGTGTGTGTGTGTGTGTGTGTGTGTGTGTGTGTGTGTGTGTGTGTGTGTGTGTGTTTGTGTGAGTGTGTAAACCCTGTAACCTCTTATCTGCAGAGTTGCCTGCTGATGAACCACCTAACCCACGCAATGAAATGAATGCCTATGCATTCGCTGATATAGATGAATTTGACCTGAACCACTGCATCACTGCATACATGGAATGGAAACAAAACTAAAATAGATCACAACCAGATAATGGCATGAAGGGCCATAGGATTTGAGCCCTTTCCTGAAATGATGTTCAATCAGAAAGACAATGTTATGGAGTTCCAAGCTATCATCTATACCTCCTGTCAGCAACTTCGTCCAAAAGAACAGGAAATCTGAGCCTCAATGCTCTTAGAGAAGTATCCATTAAATTAAAGGATAAAACTCAACTGTGTGGTTCAGGTCTTTTGATTTATTCAACTCTGGGTAAGAACCATACAAGGTCAAAAGACTTAACATCTAAATGGCTGATGGAACTGAACCCCTGACTTCCCACTCCACAATACTAACAACTGAAAAACCAAGGCAGCTGGTCACACACTTATTTATCCTGTATTGCCATTTTTCATATCTAAAGCTGTATTTTCTTTTAGATATATGATCTTTAACCCTCTTGTATTCATAACAGGCGCAGACGGGAGCGCTGAGACAGCGCACTAGATTTCGTAACGGTCGCAGACGGGAGCTGCCCGCTGCATGTGTATGGTACTTTTCCATCACGTGCTGACTCCGTGAAAATACTCGGAGAGCCACTTAAAAGTTGTTGGGGATTTCCCACTATAGTCCAGTAATGTGGCAGCACTATTTTTGGGATGCTGGCACCACTTCCATTCACTAAGAAAGAGGAGGAACTGCAAGCGAACAGTTGTGCGTGAGACTGACCGATTTTCGCAATGGCGTCGTCTGCTAACAACAGCGAGTTTGATGATATTCCTGAGTGTTCAGCGGAGGAGTGGGATCAAATTATGCAAGAATTAGAGAAGTATGAAAATGGAGAGTTTAGGAGAAGAGAATGATGTTGAAATCGGCACCAGTGAAGGAGAGGAAAATGGTGAAAGCAACCCTGAAAACCACGTGCTACTCGCCACTCTGCAAAACAATGGCGACCGGCTACACATCCTGCCCGCGTGGCCCCATTCCAACAGCCGACAGGCTCTGCGCACTCACCCCCGAACACTGCCACCCACACTAGATTATTTTTTCTCTACCTCCTCCCATATTTTTTCAACTAGTAGCTGAAGAAACGAACAGATACTCTCAAAACAATCAGCTAAGGGCACACCTGACTCCCTGTGGTTCGACACAACACCTGACGAAATGCGGGGCTACGTCTCTGTACTGATTATTTCTATGACAACTAAGGGACGACGCGTAGAAACGTCATATATGTGTTTTTTCTGCCAGGTGCCTTTATGCTTTCATAAGAATGACTGTTTCCATGACTACCATGCGCTGAAAGTGGCTCAACAGTAGGGCAGTTTGCTAGTCTCTGTGTTTGTGTGTACATGTATATATGCTTACCTGTAGTTTATGGTGACAGTGCTTTGATGACACTTGGCAGCAGTGACACTCTACTCAATTTCCTCACTGTACAGCTATACAGTGTGTAAATACATATGGACATGTATAAGGTGCTTAGAACACTTCTGAACAGTGACAGAAAAAAACAATGAGGAGCTGTGCTTGAATCTACAGTAACTGTTCAGTAGTGACAATTGACTAGTTGTGTGTGACATTCTGTGGATTACCTGTGGGGACTGAACAGGCAGACAGAAGACAGATCATCTCACTTAGGCCGCAGCTTTCATTTTACAACACTAACATGCATGTGCATGGGATAACTGCATGGTGGTGTGCTGTATTAGAATTGTCACCATTGCATGTGACACATTGGGTGACATTTTGGTGACAGTGACATGACCTTTCACCTCGAGACACACAAAATCTTGCTCACAGTATAGAACAGTGTCTTGTGACCATACATGCGGAATTTCGTAGCCCTAGAGTTTATTCTTGGTTGTGGTCAAGCATGAACCATACACACCCATTTTAAGGCTAAATTCACCAAAAAAATCTGAAAACTGGAGGGAATTTGGCCTCAGAGAATCTGAATACAAGAGGGTTAAATTCCAGTTGCCTCTACCTGCATGTAAATCATAAAGCAAAACGGGATACAGTAGAAAAGAGGATATGCTGATCATGACCTACAGGACTGACCCTCTAGCTTTTGTGCAGTCACAAAGCTTATACAGCCTAAGTCCAAAAACCCCATGATTGATCAATACACTTAATTCAGTTTCAGGTACACTACATTCAGGCCCACTGACTAATGTCCTCTAATCAATAGAGCTCTCCTGGCACAGCTGTTTACTCACTATGAATAACTCAGGTTCGACATGTGCTGGCAACACCAAATCCCTCACATTGTGACGTAGTAGGTCCAAAAGCAAACAACAGTGTGATTAGAGAAGTGATGACAAACTAGAATTAAAGGAGAGACAGCTGTCACTCAAAGCAAATTGGATTCTACATATCCATGTATGATCTATATACAAGAACACAGAATTGTTTTAAAGTTAGTAGTTAACTCTCTATGAAAGAATTTTTGAACAGAGATTTTTCATTTGCTTTTCTCATTCATGTCCACCATTATAACTGAAATGCACAGAATGCAATCTATTTTCCTCTTTAGGTGTAAGGCAAAACACTTCATTCAGACCTGATCAAATTAATCTTTATTTACTCACTATATCTTGATTCTTATCAGAGGGTGTAACAACGATTTAAGTTTTACAAAGAAAACTGGGACCTGTTGACCAACAGAGATGTTTCTGAACAAAACATCACACACAATTTTTTTGAACATCTTAGAAGAATGGGAGATGGAGGAAAAGGACGTGGGAGGGAAACAGAGGAGGTGGCATAGGAAGACAACACAAAGATTTGGTAGCAAAAAAACTGATAACATAACAAAATCCATTATCCTTGTTCAACCTATTGCATCTAAATATATCCTTGCAGCAATGATTCTATAATTCATTTCCATAGCTTTTTCTCCGACAGAAAGTAAAAAAAAAAACAAACAACCAACCAACCCTTGCTCCAACATGGTCTATGTAACTTGCAGACAACAAACATTTCTGAAGGATGGTTTAGGAAAGAATTATATGTCTCATTTGTAGTTTCTCTTTTGTTGGTTTCATGAACAATAATAGCATACATGCCTACCCCTAAAAATGAATTTCAGTAGCACTGATTTTCAAATTTCAGTAGCACGGACTCAAAATCAGTAGCATTCATTTTTTATTTTTGAAACACTTTGTGGAAAGAGTTGGTCAGGGTGTCATAATCAGCTCAACCTATGCATAGAATAAGACAAAACTTTACCGCCGTGTTTTAATTACAGAAAATGCGCCGTCACAAATCACGCACTTCGCTTTTGAATCGTCAGAGTCCAATTTCACAATGAAGGGAAATTTGCCACTGTATTTGTCCAGGAACTTCTGTGACGGCTGACGCTTTTTTGATGCAGGTTCATCGGCATCACCAGTTGGCACATCCATTTGCTTTCTCTTTGTATTAGACGCCATTTTTCTCAAAACTTCAGTTACCTGCGATATCCGGTTCAGTACTGCCGCTTTCAAAAGCTTCGTTTGCTTGAATAACTGAGTTTAACGTCCATCTATAGCAGAAGCCGTTTGAAGACATATGCTATTCGTCTGCTTGATGAAGACAGGGCTTTACGTCCCTTTTACTGTTCGGTGTTCTGCTTCTGCTTTCAAAAGCATCGTCTGCTTCAACTCACGATCGTTTCAAGTAAATTTTGTTGAAAAATCTTTTTACCGTAATGAAAAATAAATTTCCGTAATTGCCATAGCTACTTCATTTTTGTGTTAACTGCTGTAGAAAATACGGAAGTTCTGTAGGGGTAGGCATGTATGTAATAGCGGAAAAAAGCCTAAAATCTTTTTTCACAAGAAACAAGTCTTATTGTAATGCAGAATGAATAGAGAGATAAGATGACAGGCAGAAAAGACATCAGGATTGTCTTGACTGAAAATGAAACACATATGAAAGGACAATAACATTTCCTTGAAACATATTATGTTCCTGCATGCACGGGTATATGCCATCTTCCTGAATGAAAGCAGAGCTCATGATCGTTAATTTTTTTTCAAAAGTCACTAACCCCCAAAATAGAATTGTACAAGAGCTATCACTGAGTATCTGAATTGTAAGTGTTCAGTTCTGCATCCTACGTCACCTTTTTGTCTGAGTAAGTTTGGAACACTGTTTGGCTCATGCATTTCATTCTTTTGCTTGCAGTGCATGATTCTATAATAAGTATGGAGCAATCTGTGTTCAGCTGCGCCTGGGAAGAAACAGTATTTCTTTCCCATTTAAATTGACCGGAACATCTCTGTAAATTAGTGGGTTTTCATAGCAAACTTTGATCTCCTGTAATATGTACTGCAGAATTTTAAATGAGTCAACCAACTGCTGTTTTTCGATTTGAATGGGTTAACTGATCCTGAAACATAATTTTAATGGGTAGCCTGTGCATCATCATGCATAAAATAGGTGTCAACATGAGCCTAGCATGTGATACATGGACTATCACAGTGGATCTAGACAGAAGAATGCAAGCAATGGAGATGTGGTGTTATTACTAGATGCTAAACATTAGGGGCCAGTTTAACAGAGAGATGACACAATCTGTTTTGTCCACTGACCATGACTGCCATGCGCATGGTTGTTTGGCAGGTGACTGCATAGTCAGTTCAATGGGAAAAATGACTGTGGTTCATTGAATGTTATGTCACTGT